>JAJPUD010007612.1:10649-23321 GCA_023553655.1 Myrmecobius fasciatus | reverse complement strand
AGGGGAGAACAAACCAGGCAGAGCACCCGAGGAGAGGTTAACTTCTTCATTCTCGTTCCTGGAACTTCCAACAGCCAACTGCTCACTCCCACAGCCTCTGTGCCTTCTTTTTATCTCCCTATTCTGGCCCTCACCCCTCCCTGTAGGCGGTTCTGCTCCTCCCAAGTCCTGCCCTGAGGGTGGAGCCAGCTCATTCAGAGGCCATCCCAGTACCCAAAGGCAGGCCACTCAGGCAAGCCCAGTCCAGAGCCGCCCCCAACACCATCCTATTCCAGAGAGAGGACTATGGGGACTGGATGTGGATCACAACATAGTATTTTCAGTTTTTTGTTCTTGTTTCTGTTGGCTTCCTTGTTTGATTATTTCTTTTTTTTTCCCTTTTTGATCTAATTTTCTTGTACATCATGATAAATGTGGAAATATATTTAGAAGAATTGCACATGTTTAACCTATATTGGATTACTTGCTGTGTAGAGGAAAGGGAAGGGGAGAGCAGAAAAACTTGGAACATAAAGTTTTGCAAGGGTAAGTGTTGAAAACTATCTTTACATGTGTTTTGAAAAAAAAAACAAACTTATTATTTAAGGGGAAAAAAAAAAGCTAAAATCTCCCATTGCACCAAGAACCATCTCGACTCTTTCTGATCTGTAGCTTGTCTTGTGAGGCAAATGGCTCCAGAGGAGAAAGTAAAGCTAGTGATTTTGCATAGTCCTCCCTCATTTGAATCCAATTCATTTGCAAATCACTTTCCTGTTGCTATGGGCCTCTTCCAGAATGAAAGACAAACAACAACAATAACAACTACAACTTAAGAGGCAACTAGAAGCCAAGTTGCCCAACCGGACTTACTGAGTACCTGGAGAGTGCTCCAACTCTTGGGTCCTTGTCCTCTCACAAAGAAGTTGAGATTTGAAGACTGAGCGATCTTGAGACAGTTGACCAATTTTTTTAGATAGGGAGCTGTGGATATAGACATTCGTTCTGGCTCCTTGGCAGTTGTTTGAGACTAAAGCTGTGGAGTTGGACAGTTAGCCTGGTAGGAGCTGCTGAATTCTGAAGCTGTGATGTTTAGAGCTATGGAAAAGGGAAAAGTCGGAATGTCTTCTGCTGTAAGGGAGATTGGAAGTGGTTTTGAATTTTAGGAATTGGGGAACTGCTGACTACTTTTTGGGAGTTTGTAGGGAACTGAGACTTAGGTAGAGGCTAGTCTTTGGTAACAGTTACAGGAGATCCCAAGCTAATTCAGTGTAAGGTGTCTGAAAGCAAGATATTCAAACCTTTCCCTGTCCAAGAAGGGGCATTCAAAGTGGAGAATGAGACTGAGAAAATACAGCTGAAGAAGATGCTCCTAGATGCCCCTGAAGATTGCCAAAGGATAAAGGGGCCTGGGCAGGTGCCCTGCTTCTGGAAGATTGTTTTGGCAGTAGGAAGGATCCTAGAGGGCAGGATCCGGGAAGCCAGAAGAAAAGGTAACGTTGGCCCGGGTGAGATGGATGATGAAGACTACACTAGTCCGCCTACTGGAAAGTTTGAGAGCACCCCACATGGACTCTGCTTGCCAGACACGTGTTTGATTTTTTTGAGGGACACACACCTTGGGGACCCCAGCCGTCCCCTATGCAAAGAGAGAACTGGGACCATAGCGCATGGCAGAAACTGGTCGAGGTGTGTGGAACTCAAGGAGCCAAAGGGGCTCCTGGGTAGAGGCGGAAGCTTCTTCGAAGTTGAGAGACTTGGATCCTTGGATCGCCACCTTCTGGATACAATTCTTTTCTGAACTAGCAAATGGCCCCCTGTTTCGATTCTCCTGGGGACCGTTCCCTCAGAGCAAGAAGGGAAAGCAAAGGTCAGCAGCCCTTAAAGACTCAGAGTGGATACAGGAAGAGAGCCAGGTCCAGGTGAAGAGGAAGTCATCGAAATTAGAGGTCAAAAGGATACACTGGGGAATTGGGTATCTATCCTTGAGGAAGGAAAAACGAAAAAAGAGAATCGGATTACTGGAAAGTGGAATGGGCTTGCTACCCATTATAAAGAAGGGAAAAACATCCTTCGCCACCCTATTGTTTCCCAAGGCCCTTTTTCCTAGGTGAAAGCACTATGGCTGTTGACCAGAAAGAGCTTCCATTCTAACCCGTTTTAACATTCCTACATGGAAAGATTTTCCTTTTCCATGTGAAATCCATTAATAAGCGAAATGCCCTGGGGCTCAGTGAAAATCATACTCTTTATCCTTCATTTAGTGAACATGTACAGAACTAGAGTGCAGAACAAGAGGATTTTGATTCTAGCTATGGTCCCTGCTCTCAAGCAGTTTACTATGATCTGGGTGGTCAAGGAACACATACTTAACAACCAGGGTCGTTGGTTAATCACTGAAAGGGATGAATATTTTTATTTCCATTTTAATAGTCGCTGTCATAAAAATGAGAGAAAATACTAGAATTAGAAACAGTGATCATTTGGCAAAGTAGGCACCACATTTTGATCCCATAGCGAAAAATGACTGAAATACACATCCTTCAAATGTGAAATCACTATCTGACAAACAGGAGACTGTCAAGGTACTGGGGTACTCGAAGCTCACTTATGTTGATTGGTATTGTCATAAATGAAACTAGAAGGTAAAAAGAAGTAGGAGCTAAATGAAAGGGGAGTGAGGGAGGGAGTGTTCGAAAGTTCTCTTTACAATGCCAAAGAAAGAAATGGATTGAATTGGCTGCATGGGATGCCTTAAGATAAGGACAAGAAACATCTCGTCCTTGAACTCTGGTGTGCAAGAAAACAGGTTTACGTTTTGGTAATAAACCTGACAGTAACAGATTTACCAGTCAAATTATCCCCTCCTAGAATGAGAGAGGAAATACAAAGGGACAAAGATCTGTCCTGGTTTGGAAATCTCCCCGACATCAACCACTTCTTTCACACATAATTTGTAGGATTCCCAAAGACAAAATTCCTCAAAAAGATAAAACGTAGTTACAGAGCTCAGGAGAAAATTGATGTAACAAATGACTCACGAGATTTAGCAAACAGCACAACCAAAAGTCCTTTCGTTTTCGGCTCCCACGAGAGTTGAGCAGTGTGTCTCACGGGCCTAGCTCCTCTTCCACCTCACTCTGGCCGATTCCCTTCCTCCTGAAGCCTTTGCCACGGGTCTTGTTGCTGTTTTCCGTAATGCTCTAGCTCCTCACTTAAGTCTGGTCAAATTCCTGCTCTTTCTACACAAAGTCAGTTCTAGAGCCCCTTTCAAAACGGATTACAGATTTCTCAATTTCACCTGCTTATCTATTTTGTATCTACAACGTTCAGGTTCAGATTTGTTCCGGAAGACAGACTCTCTCTTCTTGGATTAGTTAGTGCTAGATTCAAGATGCAGTTCGGGAGGAAGTATGTTAAATTGTTCGATTAATCCCTTGTAAAAAAAAAAAAAAAAAAGCATCTGGCCCGTACGGGGATCGAACCCGCGACCTTGGCGTTATTAGCACCACGTTCTAACCAACTGAGCTAACCGGCCCCGAAGATTTAAGTTTCCTAAGCCCTTTTTTAGTGTTTTTATAAGTTTCAGAATATACAAGAAAAGTTTTTTTTTTGGTCTTCCTTGTTGACAGCCAGCTAGGTAACTAGACTCAAAGTTTGCCTTTCCTCCTGCTCCTTCTTCCTTTTTTTTTTTGCGTTCTCTTCCTTTCCCTTGCCTTTCCTCCCTCTTCCTTACCTTCCCCTCCCTTACCTATGTAAATTTTGATTACTGATAGAATTATCCAAAAAAAAAAAACCCAAAAAACCCCAAAAGTATCGAGCTTTTAGCCAATTTTCATGGCCACATTATATATAATGAGGGTATGAATAGTTCAGTGCTTTTGACACGTAATTTTTAATTATTTTCTAGAATAATGGAAACAATTTGTAGTTTCACCACAGTGAATCATCGTTTCTGTCTTCCCAATATTGACTTCCCATTTTTTGCCATCTTTGTCAGTTCGCTTCTTGTCAGAAGAGACCTCAGACCTATTTTGATTTGTATTTTTCTTATTATTTATGATATGTAGCACTATTTCATTAGGTGGTTGATCATATGAAAATCTTTTTAAATTTCTTCATACCCGTTGACATAATGACATATTTTGTTAACCAGTGAATTGATTCTTGCTTTAATATAGATTAATAAATTCTCATATTTCTTTTATATCAAATTTCAGAACTAAGACATATTTTCCCCTACTCTTTACTCACTCTCTTCTTAATCTGTAATTAAGAAAAGTAACTCCCTCTAATTTCTAATTGATAAAGATATGACCTGATATGTTTGGGTAGAGAGGTCATTTGGAATTTGTAGTATACATTGGAAAGAGTCTGAAACTATTGTGTGCCTAAATGAGTTCCCATGTTCCTAGCAAGTGTTTATTATTATTATTAAATGAATATATATATATACATATGCATATATCTAACATCATCTATATTTGACACTATACTCCTGCCTTTTTCTTAAGCCCTATAATAAGAAATTAGAAAAGTGGAGGGAATTCAGCAAAATTAAGCAACACAGAAATAATGACATTTTATCCAGTGCTCCACAATCATGATCACCTACTTCTTCAAATAATTCTTCTTTAAGGTCACCCTTGGACATTATAATTTCACCACATTTAATTTTTATGTTTTCATTGTTATTTTTCTTATCATTTATTTTGCTGTAGTCATCGTATGTCTTGCTTTCTTGGTTTTGCTGCTTCACTTTGCAGCCGTGATATATCTTCCATTCTTTTCTATAGTCATTATTTCTTACAGCCCAGAAATAATCCCTTACAAACCATTACCCAATAGATAGGCTTTCACTTTGATTCCACTTCATTACTACAAAAAGACCTCCCTATGAATATTTTGCTTCAAAAGGAATCTTTCTTTTTAAAAAAAATCATTAGTTTTTTTGGATTATATGCTTACCAATGTACTAATTTGACTTTTTTTTTTTTTTAAGATGAGACTATTCAAACAAGTTTTCAGATGTAGTGCTAAATCAAAATAGTGATGAATTACTGTAGTAAGCAAGATAAGAAGCAAAACAGCCAATGGCAGGGCAGGGCAGGACGTGACAGGATGGGATTCTTTTGAATCACATATATCTGAAAACATCTACTATCTAAAATATATAGGCACCTAACACATGTACAGAAGACCAAAAGCCATTCTCACCTACATTGCTTGTCAAAGGGGATGATCAAAGTGTCATCCCCCTCAAAAGGATAGGGGATTACAGATTATTAACAACCATAGTGTTGTTTGAAATTGAAATCACTAATAATAAGAGAAATGCACATCAAAACAAATTTGAGGTTTCTTCTCACACTCAGTTGGCAAAGACGGCAGAAGTTAGAAATAGTCAATGACCAACTGGTGGTCATGGAAAAGCAGAAACATTAAAACACTCAGGGAAGATGTCATTGGTCTAAATATTCAAGAAAGCAATTTGGAATTTGGCTAAAAAAAAAAGTGACTAAAATATCTCTTTGATTCAGAATTTCCAGAATTTTTTGACCTGCACAGTGGAAAGATACATTTTTTATTTTTTATTTTTTTCAAAATGAGACACTTTAGTATGAAGACAATGGACCCAACATTCTGAACTCTATATGGTGCATGTGAACAATCAGACCTAGAATTAAACAAGAAACTTTCAATAGACTTGAATCTTTCTGAATTTCTGTAATTCTGTTATCTTGAAATCTCTTTTTTTCAAGCTAAACTTTCTAAGACAATATCTACAGTAATGTTCTTTGGGAATCCCTGGAGAACAAATGAAGGGGCTTCATTTTCAAGAGCACTTGATATTTCCCCCTTTCCCCCATGTCTTCCACTTTACTCACCTCTTCCTCTGGGGTCAGCGCTCCTCCCCTTCCACTGTGGAAAAGTGGTGGAGAAGAGGAACTTTTTTTCACAGTACTATTTGTTTTCATAGCACCTGTAACCACACAGATATTATGGAAGAGTGCTCCCCATTACTGACAATTATTCTGAGTCCTCCGATTTTTTAGAATCCATGTAATGATTGTGGTTTAACTCAGGAAAAACCTTTGAAAATCTACTTTCGTTTCTGAGAAAAGCTGCGCAACAAATACTAGGCCAGTCTCTGCCGTGCAGCTATAATTAGTGGTAAATACAAGGTAGCAGATATTGGGACTGAATATTTAGGTGAAGCTCCCCTACAGAATCCCTCTTTTTCCTACTTCACTTGATTCAATTTTCCATGTTTTTAATGAAGGTTCACAATCTTTGCAGAAGGCCAGTTGGGGACAGGGGAACAGGCCAATGATCCTGTGGAAACGTAGCACATGAACAATTCATTTCTTTTTTGTTTTAGCAGATGACATGTAAATGATCTGGAGGCTAAACAAAATCCCACTGAATATATCCAAAGTGCTGCAGTGCAATATAGTATGTTGGCAAGAAAAGAATTCCACTTAAATGTTGACTTCATGTTGTATGTATGGAATTCAGGAACAAAAATACCCTTGTCCCACTCCCCATTAAAAACCTCCATTCTCTTTCTATGATCATCCCTCTTCCCACAATCATAATGCCTCCATAACTTCTAGCTTCTAGACCCTGCTTGGCTAAACATCTTCATGGATAGATTAGATTCCAGCAACATCCAAAATGTTACAATTACTCTTATTATTAGTGATTTCAAACAATGTACCAAAATGATACAATCTCATACTTTTATAGCTCCAGATCCTAAATTCCAGTAGGCATTCTGCTACCTGTTTCTGCTCTAATTTAGACAGCATTACATTTATTTGTATAAAAACTCTTAAATTTTATATAACCAAATTGTCCTTTAATTTTCTGTCACTTCTTTTTTGTCATTAAACTTTCTGTCATTCTTACCATTGCTTGTGTAATCAACAAATCTTTCAGCATACATACATCTAAAAGGTAATTTCTTCCTTGCTCCTCTAACTTGTTTGTGATGTCACTATGTTTAAGACACATATTTTGGCATGGGTGTGAGGGCTGATCTATACCCATTTTCTACCAAACTGCTTTCCAGTTTTTCCCAGCAGTTTTTTTTTTTTTTTTAAATGAAGTAGTGAGTCTTGACCCTAGTAACTGGGATCCTTGGATTTGTGGAATACTATGCTACCATCTTTTTTTGACTCCTTTTGCTGTATATCTAATTTGTTCCACTGTTTGACTTCATTTTTTTAAAATTCTGATTTATGCCAAATCACTTTTAATGATTGCTTTTTTTAAAATTATAGTTTGAAATCTGGTATCAATAATCTCTCTTCCTTTCTACTTTTTCATTATTACACTTGTAATTCCTGACCTTTTGTTCTTTCATATACATTTTGTTATATGCCCATGGGAATTTGATGGGTAGAACAATTAATGAGTAAATTAATTTAGGTGTTATAGTTAGTCATTTTATATTGGCTTTATCTACATGTAAGTGATATTTCTCGAATTATTTAGTTTTACCTCTGTTTCTGCTAAAAGTAGGCTGAATATGGTTCGGGTTAGAGTTTATAAAGGAATGTGTAACACTCCCATTATAAAGGAATGTAACCAATAGTTATTAAAAGAAGAATTATTTGTTCCAACAGAGAATACAGCATAGTCTTATCTTTAAAATTTTTAAATGATAAATTTAACAAACATGAAAATTTCAATAAGAGAACTGTCTCTGAGACTGAATTTTATATCACACATATTTTACACTTAATATATTATATTGCATATAATATTATATATATATAATATTGCATATAATATTGCACAAAACATTTTAATGTGTTAAATTTAACACGATGGTAATAAAGCTACCCTGCTTGTCTGTTTCCCCTTCTAAGCTTCCTTCTAGAGTTTAAATGCCTATTTTCAATGTTCTTTTCTTCGTCAGTGTCATAACTCATCTTCAACCCAATACCCTCCCAATAGTTACTTCCCCAGCAGCCTCATTTCCTGTAAGTCTTCCCACGGATATTCTGAATCCTTTGACTTTTTTTGCTCTTTTTAAAAGCAAAATAATCTTCCCTTCTGTTCAATAAGCTTTTTTTTTTTTTTTCCAACTATGTTGTGCAATCAACGGGCACTTCTTCCCCTTTGTTTTCAGTTTTTTTTTCTAATTGAAACAAAAGGTATTTCTATAAATATCTTCCTATATATGTGTCTTTCACCCCTTTCTTGAACCACTTTAAGATGTGTGAGTAGTAGTGATTAGTCACTTTATTGATTTTTGATGCAAAATTCTAAAATGCTTTCTAGAATGGTTAATTTCCTAGCGCCATCATCAGTCCTTCCACATGCTGCTTTTGAAAGGCAATTGACTGGAAGAAAAACTATTAATGAAAATCAGGTTCTAGGGTTTAAAGCAGGGCAAAAGGATTTGAGCACCAGCTTTACCTTTCTCACTTCTTCCATCTTCAAGCATATGCTGAAACCCGCTTCCCCTTCCTTTCATCATACCTTTATTCATTCCCTTTGATTCACTGGTTAAGAGAGCGGATTTAGAATGGTTCTTTTCTCATCTTTGCTTACTTCTACAATCTCCTGCAATCTCTATCTCCTTCTTTGAGGGCCATGTAATTAATATTTACTATCTAATCAAAATATTGGCAGCTGTTGTCTCTAAACCTCCTGGTCACTTCTCTTCCTTCCTCAACGAATTTCATATGTGGCTCGAATTTTTTCTCTCTTTCACTCCTGCCCTCATTCTTGGGGGGGGGTGGTCTTCAAAATACATATTTATTCTCTATCAAATACTCAGCTACTCAATTGCTCATTACTCAATTACTCAGATTACTCAATTGAATCATCTCCCTTCCCACTCTTCCATCTTGCCTTTCTCAGGCAAAAAGATGGTCACTTGCGATCATCCACAATACACCACCACTGTATTCAAGAACAATGAAATTCCTTATCTAAAAACTCTCCATTGCCATTTCCACCTCTTTCTCTGCCATCTTTTAACAATCCTGGTGTTTGTACACATAGTGGCCTTTAATTCTTAGTTTTCTCCCAGGCTATCTTGCTTGCTCTATCTGCTCTCTCTTCTCTTCGGCATCTTCCTGCCTTGGTGAAACAGTATAACTTTTTCATTATTTCTTCCCTTAAATCCCTAGCCGCATATATCTTAGATCTAGCTTTGCCAAGCCTCAGTACTGAATTATTCCGACCCAACTGCAGTCAGTTCATCCCTTTCCCAGCACCCTATCCCTTCCTGTGTTCTCCCTCTCCCCACCTCCGCCATGCCTGGAATATTTTCCTTCCTAGTGTTTGGCTACGGACAACGAAAATCACATATTTTACAAGAAGCCTTTTTTTTTTCCCCCCTAGTAAATTTATTTATTTCAATACACATTGCTTTATGAATCATGTTGGGAGAGAAAAATTAGAGCAAAAGGGAAAAACCATGGGACAGGAGAAAAAAAAACAGAAAAAAAGAAGTGAACATAGCATGTGTTGATTTATATTCAGTCTCCTTAGTTCTTTTTCTGGATGCAGATGGCATTTTCTTTCCAGTCTGTTGGGATTGCTTTGGATCACTGAACTACCGGGAAGAAACAAGTCTTTCATACCTGAACATGGTGACTCCTCCTCCTCCTCCATCGGCCTATTCAAAAGCCTTTTTCTTTTTCTAGTAAATTTATTTATTTTAATAAGCATTGCTTTACGAATCATATTGGGAAAGAAAAATCAGAGCAAAAGGGAAAAACATGGGAGAGAAAGAAAAAAAAAAACAGAAAAAAAGTGAACATAGCATGTGTTGATTTATATTCAGTCTCCTTAGTACTTTTTCTGGATGCAGATGGCATTTTCTTTCCAAAGTCTGTTGGGATTGCTTTGGATCACTGAACTACTGCGAAGAAGCAAGTCTTTGATAGCTGGTCATCACATATTCTTGCTATTATGTACAATGTATTCCTGGTCCTGTTTGCTTTTCTCAGCATCAGCTCATGTACATCTTTCCAGGACTTTCTAAAATCAGCTTGTTCATCATTTTTTAATAGAAAAATAATATTCCATTACCTTCAAATACCACAACTTGTTCAGCCATTCCCCAATTGATGGGCATCTACTCATTTTCCAATTCTTTCCTACTACAGAAAGGGGTGCTACAAATGTATTTGCACATGTGAGTCCTTTCCCCTCCTTTATGATACAGGAAGCTTTTTTCAATACCTCTTAATTCGAATTAATTACTTTCCCCCTTTTACTTATATCCTACTTATCCCACGAAGAATTTATTGTAGATTTTTTTTTTGCTTGTCTCCTCTGTTAGCTTGTAAATTCCTCTTTTACCTTTTTTGTATCCCTTTAAGATACAAGGAGAGTGATTGGTAAATAGTAGAAACTTTTATAATTATTTAACCCATGAACTCATTTACTAAAAACAATTTTAGAAGCCAAGATCTTTCCTATAGTTTTCATGTAAGCTTTAAGAAGTGATCTTCCAAGGGGCCGGTTAGCTCAGTTGGTTAGAGCGTGGTGCTAATAACGCCAAGGTCGCGGGTTCGATCCCCGTACGGGCCAGCTGTTTTTACAGCGTATATTTGTATATCCCTATGAGTCCCACTCTGATACCCCGAGATTTGCTGTCACTGCTCACCGGGCCGGGGGGCGGGGAGGGTTAACCCCAGCCTAAGCACCGTTACAGAAAAAGCCCAATTCCTCACCAGTCTTCACCAGTGAGCTGAAAGAAATTCTAAAACACCTACAATAGTGACCAGTTCTTCTATATTTCTTCATTTTGCTCCCCCCCCCCCCAACCCTTCCAGAAAACCATCACAGTTTTACCAGCAATAGGCTTTACAGGAGAGGGAAAAAAAAAAAGGAAGAAGAGCAAAATTGAACATACATTGAAAAAGAATAAAAACATGTGGAACGTGCCACAGCCATGGACTGCGACGTCTTCTTAGGTCTCCTTTGAGGCTATGTACGCTCTTTGTAACTTTGCATCATTCACGTCTGAAGATTTTGCCTGGTTGTTCTCTCCACTGACATTGTGGTAGTCCGTGTAAATACTGTTTTCTTGGCTCTACTTACTTCACTCTGCATCAGTGTGGAAATCACTTCTCTACAGTCGTTCTAATTAGTCTTTGTTTCTTACAGCACGGTCGTCTTCCATGACATTCACGCGCCATAATTTGTTTAGCTGCTCCTCCCGAACATCCACATCTGATTCCTTGAAACACAGGAAGTTTCCTTACCGTGAATAGACCCTGACTGATAGATCCACCAAAGCTCGTTTGCTGTTCTCTTTCCACAAAATACAGGGAACAAAAAGGACAAAAATGGGGAGAAATCGTTGACAGGAACTAGGAAATACGCGGATTGGATTGTCCTAGTTGCTCAGCAGTGAGTGAACACCATCCTCGGGAGAAGTTGATAGGATTCGGGACTCAACAAGCATTTTTCTAGTCCGTCGTCTCTAACTCCAAGCAAGAGAGCTGACTCGAGTTTGGGCGTCCAGCTGGCTAGCTGGCTGTTCTCGAGTTGGAGTGGCCCAAAGAACGGTTCCAAGGTCTTGCTGCACACAAAGCCGTTATCTTCTTATCTTCGAGGTGAGAACGAAAAGCAAACTCCTAGGAGCTGCACAGCAGAGTTGAGGTGGAGTCTGGACACACAACCAGGAAAGAGACGCCCCTCCGTCCCCGCGCCATCTAGTCTGTTTATCCTTTGCCTTTGCAGGAGCCCCAGCTCGACGTCCCCAAGGAGGGCAAGTGGCCGACCACTAGCAGCCTGTGAGCGTTCTGGAACGGTGTCGCACTATTCAGTGCATCGAGTGCCAGTAGCTGGGTGGAGTTGGCCTGATACTAGGTCTACATCCCAGAGAGAACGAAGAAAAAGGGAAAAGATCCGTGTGAGGAACACCTTTTTCTAGCAGCTCTTTCTGTAGGGACAAAGAATTAGAAAATAAAGGCCTGCCCGTCGATTGGGGAATGGCGGAACAGATTCGTGAAATCTGAATGGAACGCATGCCAGTGGGCGGTAAGAAATGCAAAAAGAGTTTTAGAGACCACAGATGTTATACGATCTTTGACATTTTAAGGCATTAAGGATGTAGCTTGCTCCCGGTGAAACTTATCGCAGTGGTCGGAGCAATCGGACTATTTCTCCTTTGTTTAAAACCATTGGCTTCTCTCATATATGTGACTGGTTTAGATACGTTTTTATTTCTGACTGCCTTTATCGACCTTATTATTATGTTAAGAGCAACACTGATGGCAAGCAGAAGCCTGTTTGCAGTTTCTGTCACTCTCTGTCTCTGTTTCCCTCTCTGTCTGTGTCCTTGTCTCTGTCTCTCTTTGTGCCTCTTTTGGTTTCTTTCTGGCTCTCCTTCCCTCCCTCCGTCTCTCCCTCTCTCTCTAGCACCGGGTTTAAGGTAGATAAAGTCAGCACGATCCGTGTGAAAATGTAACCGAGTAAGTACCAGAAGCCACAAAGAGCTTCAGAGGTCTCTCGGAAGCTTCTGGATCCGTTCTAGACCCACCGCCCTATGAACCGGCTGGAAAGTTGTGGTTAGCTGAATCACAGTTGTTTTCACCGAATATCTTTGTTGAATGTCCTGCCAAAGCGTCAGGGTCTGCTCCGAAGTATGCTCCTAAGTGTTTTGGGGTCCCTATGGCTGTACTACTCTGGGCACTTTTAGTTAGTGGTGGGGTCGTG
>JAJPUD010007611.1:78501-93663 GCA_023553655.1 Myrmecobius fasciatus | reverse complement strand
GGAGTTCACAGAGAAAGCTGTCTGCAGTTCGCCATCTTGGCTCCGCCTCCACTTAAGTATTTTTTAATTAAAAAATGTTCATTGAACTCATTTAAGTTATCAATTTTGTTTGATTTTATAGGGTAAAAATTTATCATCATATCTTTTTTCATTTACTATAATTTCTTTTAAAAAAAATTTAACATTGCTGATTTGGTTTTCTTTTACAAGTGAAATGAGTGGAGTAGCTAGGTAGTGGAGTGGATGAGAGCACTAACCCTGAAGTCAGGAGGACCTGAGTTCAAATTTGATCTCAGACACTTAACACTTCTAGCTGTGACAGACACTCAGCAAGTCACTTAATCTCAATTGCCTCAGCAAAAAAAAAAAAAAAAAAAATCAAGTGAGCTGTTTATCTATTATGTTAGTTTCCCCCTCCCCATATCATTTAATTGTATTTATCATTTCAAAAATTTTTATTTCAAATTTTGTTAAAATCCTCTTTAATTTTCAGAATTTCAATTTTTTATTTATTTATTGCTTTCCTAAGTTGTTTTTTGATCTATTCTTTCTGTTTTTTACTTTATTTAGGCAACTGAGGTTAGGTGACTTGTGTAGGGTCACACAGCTAATAAGTGTTAATTATTTGAGGTCAAATTTGAACTTATGTTCTCCTGACTCCATGGCTAGTGCTCTATCTGCTGCATTATCTAGCTTTCCCTCTTTCTATTTATTTTTCAATGAAAGAATGTAGAAATATGTATTTTCCCCAAAAATAGACTTGGCTACATGTCAAAAGTCTTGTTACATTTTCTCATTTTTGTCATTTTCTTGAATGAAGATACTTGTTTAATTGACCCACTTTTACTTCAGGATTAAATTATTTTTATTCAAGTTTAAATAATTTCTCATTTTCCATTTTAGAGAAATTTTTATTGCTTTGTAATCAGTAAGGATTTATTTAATATTTCAGGTTTGGGGAATTATAACCTTTTTAATACTCTAATAAACAGTAAATGTATATAAAGGTATGATTGAGCGCATATATTTTCCTGTCTAGTCCCATTCAGCAATTACCATACATTTTTCATAACTATCTTTTCTAAGTTCTATTGAGGGGCTATTTTACTTCTTGTTTATTTTGTTAGGTATGTCTAGATCTGAAAAGGGTATGCTGCAGTTCCCAACTATTATTGTTTTGTTGTCTATCTCTCCTTGTAATTTGATTAATTTTTCCTTTAAGAATTTAGATGCCAATAGATGCCCATCAATTGGAGAATGGCTGAATAAATTATGGTATATGAATGTTATGGAATATTATTGTTCTGTGAGAAACGACCAGCAGGATGATTTCAGAGAGGCTTGGAGAGACTTGCATGAACTGATGCTGAGTGAAATCAGCAGAACCAGGAGATCATTATACACGGCAACAAGACTACATGATGATCATTTCTGATGGACCTGGCTCTCTTCAACAATGAAATGCTTCAAACCAGTTCCAATTGTTCAATGAAGAAGGACATATACACCCAGAAAGAGGGATATGAAATGTGCACCATAACATAACATTTTCATGCTCTTGATTGATGTTTGCTTGCATTGTTTCCTTTTTCAGATTTTGTTTCTTGTAGACACGATTTTTTTTCTTGTACAACAATGATGTGTGGAAATATGTACACATATATTCGATTTGTCAAGTATTTTAACATAATTAACCTGTAGTGGACTTCCTGCCATCTAGGGGAGGGGTGGGAAGTAGGGGGAAAAATTTGTAACAGAAAGCTTTGTAAGGGTTAATGTTGAAAAATTACCCATACATATGTTTTGCAAATAAAAAGCTTTAATAAAAAAAGAACTTAGATGCCATATTGTATATGTGTGTAAAGTATTGATATAATTTCATTGTATATGCTTTTAAGTATAGTTTTCCTCTTTATCTCTTTTAACCACATTCATTTTAACTGTTGCATTGTATAAGATAATTAATTGCTATTCTTGTTTCTTTTTAATTCACCTAAGGTGAAGAAGGGGTACTTCTAGTGGGTTTAAAAGGTGAATTCCTACAGGAGATCAGTAGCCCCCTAGTTCTAGAGCAGGGGCGAGACTTGAGTGGTAAAAAGCTCAGAAGAAGCCTAGGGGAAAAAAGACTTCTGATAATAAATTATGCTTCAGCCACACATTTTAATTCCATGTATGCCTTTATGTTTCAATTATGTTTCTTGTCTTCAATTCTATTCAAATATGATTCTATTTTCTAATATATTCTGCTATGCTCTCCTGTTTTATGAGTGAGTTCATCCCATTCATGTTCACAGATAAGATTGTGTATTTTCCTCTACCATCTCTTAGATATTTTCTTCTTTTTTTCTCATATATTTCTCTTTACAGAGCAGAAGAAGGTGACAAAGGAGAAGGAATGTGGTTAACAGCTATGACTAAATACAGCTTTCGTCACTCTACTGTGATTCCTCTTTTCTCCTCATCCAGAGCACAATAATTGAGTCTTGTACTTTCTTTCCTTTTAATCTACTCTTACTACTCACCATCTGAAAATCAAGTTTCTTTTGGCAGGAATATTTCATCTTTGATTCTATCTCTTTCTTAAATGTTTTCTCCTCTTTCCTTATTTTAGCCCTTTTGCTGTTGAGTTTATCTTTTATTTATATTAATCTTCCAATTTCTTTGTGTATGTTTTCAATCCTTCTTTGTCTTCAAATAAGAGTGAAATTCATGTAATCATTGCTCCCCACACCCATTCCTCCATATTTGAATATTCTTCTCCATAAGTGTGCTAATTATGAGAAATAATAAGTTCCACCTCTTCTTTCTCATTTCTTTGCTATTCTATCCCTCTTCTTTCCTTTCTTAAGTCTTTATTATTGTCTTAATAGTAAAAAAATATTAATTTCTCTGTCTTTTTTTTATATAATATCTTCTGTGCTCCTTTAAGACATTAGGATTCTTTGGGACACTTTTCTCTTCTTTCCCTATTAGAATGTAAGCATTTCATCATAATTTAGCCCCTTCCAATTTTTCAAACTTAACTTGACTCTTCTTTAGAAACCTTATTTACTTTTCTACATTTCTTTTGATTCCAGTGTTTGCATTTCAGAATTCCTATACACTTTTGTTCTTCAGTTATATTTAAAATCTTCTGTTCTTTTAAAGTTTTATTTTTCTTACATTATTAATACTAGTTATGCACAATACATTTTTCTTGATTGTTAGTTAGCCTTTATATATTGCCCTTTGAAATACAATGTTCCAGAATTTTCTCTTTTAAAGTAGGAATTGCCAAATCTTATGTGATTCCTGGGTACTCAAACTTATTCTTTTTAGCTATTTACAATGTTGTTTCTTGGACTTAGAAGCTCTCATTTTTTTTTTTTTGCTATGACATTTCTGGGAATTTTTAGTTTGAAATATTTTTTTAAATCTTTATTTATTTATTTATTTTGCTGAGGCAATTGGGGTTAAGTGACTTATTCAGGGTCACACAGCTAGGAAGTGTTAAGTGTCTGAGGCCTTATTTGAACTCAGGTCCTCCTGATTTCAGGGCTGGTGCTCTATCCACTCTGCCACCTAGCTGTCCCTCAGTTTGAAATATTTTTTAGGAGATTATAGATTATTTCAATTTTTACTTTGACCTCTCGTTCTAATAAATATAGGCAATTTCCATTTATGTATTCTTGAAATATGATATCTAGGCCTTAATTTTCAGTCATGATTTTCAGGAAGTTTAATAATTGTTAAATAATTTCTTTTTAACCTTTTCCCATATGATTTTTTTAATACAGTCATTTTGTTCTGTTTGTGCTATTCTAGTTTTTAGGGAATTCAGAACTTGGGTAAGGTTTTCTACTTTCTGTTCTAAGCTATATATTTCTTTCCATTTTTTCCTCTTCTGAGCTCTTTTCCCATTTTGTTCTCTCATTTCATTTCTATTAGAAACTTTTATAATTCTTGTGGGTGAGATTTTTTCCCCTATGAAATTTTCTTGTAATTGTAGGTTTAAATCTTGCTTAGTTATTTTTCATGGCGTTTAGTGTCTTCTTTTTACTCATATATCCATCCTAAATTCCTGATTTAGGATTTTCTATTCCTATACTTTTGAATTGGGTAGTCGGGCCATCTTGGTCTTGATTCTGACTTTTTATATTATTGCCACAATCTTCCTTCCCTTTGTGTATTGACACTTGACACACTGGAAGGCTCTAGAGTCCCTAGTCAGAGTTCAGTAATCTTCTAGGCTTCTTGGCACCAGATCCCATGCCTTTGCTTTCCTTAGTTGTTTATCTGCACTTGTACTCGTTTATTTGGAAGAACTCTTTTTCTACTACTTATGGCTTATGACTGACTTGTGTAGTCCTGTTTCCTGACATTTTCCTCTGGATTTCCTCATCATTATTCAATCTGGTATATTAAAGATAAATGTATATATGAAAGTATATGAGGAATAATTGTGCTTCTCTGTCATGTTCCACATTTTTATACCAACTAGAAGTTCTTCCTAACACTTTTTCTTTTAATTTTGAAAGCTATATTTGCAAGTGGAATGTTAGTCATAGTAAGGTTAGAACATTATGCATACATTTCCCCAAATCTATTGTTTGTGAAGACATTGTAGTCAAAAGAATTGAAGAAATCCCACCAAAAGCGTCTTTAGACACTATGCAATATGAGTCCCCATTCTAGGGTATCTAGTGTTTTTTGCTTTCTCCATTCACTTTTAAACACTATTTCTTAGAGCAAAGTCTATGAACTCAAGTCAAATTTTCAGACAGCTGAGGCATAAAATTGCTTTGGATTGAATTATGCAGCAAAATCAAAGGAAAAATTTCACTTTCCTGACAAGTCGATTTTTCCTTCCACCCTTCAGTTAGATTGAAAAATCTTTGTTCAACTCTGCTATTAAGAGATATGTTTTGGTTTTACTTACTTTGTGGTTCTTAAAAATGTATGAACAGATTCATTAGCATAAAAGATTAATTATGAGGTACTTGAGCAAAATGAATGCTAATTACATTGAAAGGTGAACATGACTGCCTCCTTAGAAGATTGAGGAAAACAAAAGCCATAGAAATGAGAATGTGTAATACTTCCATCCCTAATACACATGCAAAGGAATAAAAATATTATGTACTGTTTTTTGGGGATGCTTATTACAAGAAATATTATAGCAGTTTTTCTGACATTTAAAAAAAGCAGTCCTTTTGGAGGGCTAAAGATAGATTACTTTAAGGTATGTCCCACTGATGCTTGGCAAATTCATTGCAAATTAGTCTAGAGATGCTAGCATTCAAGTCTTCTCAAAGAAGAAGAGAAATATCCCAGCAGCTAGAAGGGAAAATATTGTCTTTTTTTTCTATCCCTTTTAGTGATTGAGCGAGAGCCTTAAAATATATATTTGTAAGTTTTTATCTTGGGCGGGGTGGGGGGGAATCAAATCAATAGGTCTGATTGATGAGAAACAAATGCACTCTAAGAAGTTAAATAGTAGGGCTACTTGGGGCATTTCAATAAATGCTTGTTAACCAACTTAAGACATTTTCTAAATGAAACATTTTTTTAAAAAATAAATTACTGAAGGGTTATACTTGATAAAATTCAAAATAGAGTAATGGTTTCATGTATATTGCATATGTATATACATAAACATGTTTATCATAATCTATATATAATCATATGCTAGATCATATGAGGAAGAACTGTGCTCCTCTGTCATGTTTCACACTTTTATACCAACTAGAAGTTCTTCCTGGCATTTTTTTCTTTTAATTTTGAAAGCTGTGTTTGTTGTGTTCATGTATATAAAATATCTGTAATCATATACTAAGCTAAATTGCATGCTGAATAAAGTACTGGGCCTGGAGTAAGGAAGGCTTGAATTCAAATCTGGCCTTAGACATTTATTACTTATGTGGGCCTGGGCAAGCTAAGAAATGTCCATAGACAATATGGTCCATAGGTTGGACATGAAGAAATGACTGAACAACAACAATAAAGATCATATGTTAGTATCAAAATATATTGCCTTTGAGACTGTTACTCAACATCCAGAAAATGGGTAGATGATGGAAATATGTACATATCATATCTCCTTATTGAATTGTTAACACTTTGAAGGCAGGAATCACGCTTTATTTATCTTTGTATCTCTCCTAGTGGTTAGCACAGTGCTCTGGACATTAAAGACCTATGATTTCATTGACATAGAAATACTTGTCATCCATTCAGGTTGTAATTGTCTATATTTTGTCAATTATCTAATCAATCAGTAGACATTTATGAAGTTCCTAATTTGTGATAGGTGCTATGTTGGATGCTGGGAATACAAAGATAAAAAATATGAAATAAGCTATGAAGTCAGAGGAATTTATACTTTATCCTAGAGTCAATAAGGAGTTACTAGAATTTGTTGAGTTTTAGTATGGCATAGTCATATTTACATTTTATAAAGGAAAATTTACTTTGGTAGTTCTGTGAAGGATGGACTAAACCAAGGGAAGACTTGAGGCAGGGATATCAGTTATGAGGCTAATATAATAGTTCTCATGAAAAGCAGTAAGGGCCTTACCTTTGACCCAGCAGTATTTCTATTGGGCCTATATGCCAAAGAGATCTTAAAGGAGGAAAAGGGCCCCACATGTGCAAAAATGTTTGTAGCAGCCCTTTTTTGTAGTGGCAAGAAACTGGAAACTAAATGGATGCTCATCAATCAGAGAATGACTGAATAAATTATGGTATATGAATGTTATGGAATATTATTGTTCTGTGAGAAACGACCAGCAGGATGATTTCAGAGAGGCCTGGAGAGACTTGCATGAACTGATGCTGAGTGAAACGAGCAGAACCAGGAGATCATTGTACGCAGCAACAACAAGACTTTATGATGATCAATTCTGATGGATATGGCTCTCTTCAACAATGAAATGTTTCAAACCAGTCCCAATTGTTCACTGAAGAAAGCCATATATACCCAGGGAGAGGCCTGTGGAATCTGAGTGTGGACCAAAACGTAGCATTTTCACACTCTCTATTGATGTTTGCTTACATTATGTTTTCCTTCTCAGGTTTTTTATTTTCTTGTAGATCCGATTTTTCTTGTACAGCAAGATAACTGTATAAATATATATACACCTATTCGATTTGTCAAGTATTTTAACATAATTAACATGTATTAGGCTTCCTGCCATCTGGGGGAAAGGGGAGGGCGTAGGAGGGAAAAATTTGTAACAGAAAGCTTTGCAAGGGTCAATGTTGAAAAATTGTCTATGCATATGTTTTGCAAATAAAAAGCTTTAATAAAAAAATTTTTAAAAGAAAATAAAAGCAGTAAGGACCTTAATGAGAGTGGGGCTGTGAATGGAGAAAAGGAATTGGATTGAGAGATGATGTGAAGGTTTAAATGACAGAATTTATCAATTGATTAGATATGTGACACAAAGGAAAGTGATGAGTCAAAGAATGGTGGGGCCCTTGATAGAAATAGTTTGGCATAGGAGTATGTTTGCAGGGAAAGATGAGTTCTGTTTTGTGCATGTTGAATTTGAGATATTTTGGGGACATATATCTTAAAATATCCACCAGGCAGAAATATGATACTGGAAAAGTAGAGCCAAATATACAAATAAGGGGGCCATTTGCATGGAGATGATAATTAAGTACCTAAAAGCTAATGAGATCAATAATGGAGAGAATATAGAAAGGGAAAAAAGAAGAGAACCTAAGAGAGAGCTTTGGGAATATCCACAATTAGGAGGCATGATACACGGGTTAGGGGATGAAATGGTTCTTTGGTAAATAGTTTTACTGCATAGGCAAATAGTTGTAGGAGGCTGTAGGGGTCTACAATGCTGGCTCCTTTTTGGAATTGTACGTAGCCAAGCACTTTACATTCGATAAGGGTGAGCAATGGATGAGTAGGCTAGGATTTTTCATAGGTGGGTTTGGTTAAGTCCCCCTCATCCACCCACGATGGGAGATAAGATTGCAAGGATGATAATAATGGCAAACCACCAAAAGGGGGTGAAGTGGGAATGATCAACAGTATAAGATGCAGCAGAGATGTCAGACAGGATGTGGAGTACTAAGAAGAAATTATTACATTTGGAGATTAAGAAATCAATGGCAACTTTGGAGAGAGCAGTTACAATGGAATGATGAAGTAGGAGATCAGATTGTAAGAGGTTGAAGATTGAATGAAAAGAGAAGTGGAGGCATTAAGTGTATTTAGCTTTTGGTAGGACTTTGGCTAAAAGAGAAGATATATAAGATGATAACTTGAGAGGATGGTGGGATCTATTGAAGTGTTTCTTTTAAATGGGAGACATGAATAGGTTTGAAATCAATTGGAAAGGAACCAATATATAGGGAGACATTGAGAATTTATAAGAGAGGGAATGATAATGGAGATAATCTTCTAGAGAAGATGAAAGGGAATGGGATCAAAGGACCATGCAAAATGGTTGACTCCTTGGCAAGGAGAAAGGATATGTCTGCATCAGACTCTGGGATAAAGGAGGAGATAGTGGGCATGATTCTGAGTGGATATGAGATGAGGAGAGAGAGAAAAAAGGGAACTCATGGATAATGGCTGTGATTTGTTCCATAAAGTATGAGGTGAAATCCTTAGTTCAGAGGAAAGGGGAAGGACACTATACAAAGCTTGAAGAGAAGAGAAAAAGTACGGAATAACTTCTGTGGGGGAATGAGAAAGGGAATTAATTAGCTATGAATAAAAGGATTGCTTGCATACAGTGAGGGACCAGTTGAAGGTAGATAAGATGTTGTGACCCCAGTCAACATGATTTTGTGACTTCTTTCTACCTCATTTCATCCCATTACATATGGATAGAAGCAATGTAGATAAAAGTAGATTTTGGGCAAGTGGATCAGAGATTTAAAAATAGAGAAGGGCATGAAATGAAAGTTGTTAACAAAAGGAATGAGATTGGTTAGGGGAAGAAAAAGTAGGGCAAGAGCAAGGGCTATGGCATGAATAATTACTTAAGGATAGAGGAAATGGAGATTGTGATAAAGGCAAAAAATAAGTTTAGAAGAGATGAGGTAAAATAGATATATAGATAAAACATTTAACAAATATTTACTATATGTCAGGCATTGTGCTAAGCACTGGGAATATAAATGTAAGAAAAAGAAAGTCAATCAACTTATATTCTGATGGGGAAAACAGAGAAAAATGAACAGGAAAGGGAGGAAGGGAAGAATATTTGTATAGGGGCAGAGGTAGAAGAAAAGTGAGTTTGGATGGCCTGAATACTTCCTGAAAAGGTGGTTCCAGAAAGGAATTCAACCAACTCTAGAAGGGAGCCAAAAGGTGAAAGGTGAAAGCCAAAATGAAAAGGCTGCTGGTGTAAAGGTGGAAAAGACTATATGGAGCTGGGAGAACATAGGAATGGAATAGGAGAAGACAGAGGAATGTCAGAGGTTTTTTTTTTTTTTTAATAAAAAAGTGGATTTCTTAATTATTTTTAAATAATAGCTTTTTATTCTCAAAATATATGCAAGGATAGTTTTAAACAGTTACAAAATCTTGAATTCCAAATTTTTCTCCCTCTCTTCCCCCATCCCGCCCTTGATGGCAAGTAATCCAATATACAAAAAAATGTGCAGTTCTTCTATACATATTTTCACATTGATCGTGTTGCACAAGAAAAATCAGATCAAAAAGGGGAAAAATGAGAAAGAAAAAAGTCAAGCAAGCAACAAAAAAAGGTGAAAATGCTATGTTGTGATCTACATTCAGTCCCCATAGCCCTCTTTGTGGATGTAGATGGCTCTCTCCCTCATTAAAAATTGGAACTGGCCTCAATCATCTCATTGTTGGAAAGAGCCACGTCCATCAGAATTCATTGTATAGTTTTCTTGTTGCCATGTATAATGATCTCCTGGTTCTGCTCATTTCACTCAGCATCAGTTCATGCAAGTCTCTCCAGGCCTCTCTGAAATCATCCTGCTGGTCGTTTCTTACAGAACAATAATATTCCATAACATTCATATACCATAATTTATTCAGCCATTCTCCAATTGATGGGCATCCCTTCAGTTTCCAGTTTCTAGCCAGCACAAAAAGGGCTGCCACAAATACTTTTGCACATGTGGGTCTCTTTTCTTTTTTATGATCAGAGAAGTGGATCTCTTGTGAGTAATAAGGACCTTTAGAGTGTGACCAACTCATGTATGGCTGAAAGTGAGGTGAAACAGTAGGTCATGGGAACTATGAGATTAGGGTGTTTAAGACTCTAAGTATAAGGATAGGAATTAGGGAGGAGATGAAGAAAGTGAGCAAAATTGGGCCTATATCCCAAAGAGATCTTAGAGGAGGGAAAGGGCCCCACATGTGCAAGAATGTTTGTGGCAGCCCTTTTTGTAGTGGCAAGAAACTGGAAACTGAATGGATGCCCATCAATTGGAGAATGGCTGAATAAATTATGGTATATGAATGTTATAGAATATTATTGTTCTGTAAGAAACAACCAGCAGGATGATTTCAGAGAGGCCTGGAGAGACTTGCATGAACTGATGCTGAGTGAAACGAGCAGAACCAGGAGATCATTATACACGGCAACAACAGTATTACATGATGATCAATTCTGATGGACAAGGCTCTCTGCAACAAAGAATTGTCTCAAACCAGTTCCAATTGTTCACTGAAGAAAACCATATACACCCAGAGAGAGGGATATGAAATATGGACCACAACGTAACATTTTCATGCTCTCTATTGATGTTTGCTTGAATTGTGTTGCTTTTCTCTGATTTTCTTTTTTTTCTTGTAGATAGGATTTTTCTTGCATAACTTGTCAAGTATTTCAACATTATTAACATGTAGTGGACTTCCTGCCATCTAGGGGAGGGGAGGAGACTGGGGGTAAAATTTGTAATGGAAAGCTTTGTAAAGATCGGTGCTGGGGAACTACCCATACATATGTTATACAAATAAAAAGCTTTAATAAAAAAAAAAGTGAGGAAAGGAAGAAAAATAACTAGGGGGAAGGTAGAAAACAACGGCTATTCTGTGTAGAATAAATATTTTTGATAGAATAAACTTTCAAAGGAGGAGAAATTACTGAATATGTTTGGACATGGCAGTAAGGAGTATTCTGACTCTTTTTCCAAGTGTTTAAAAGTCTTATCTAAAAGCTTTAGGGAATATCTTGAGGCTCAGAGAGGTTAAGTGGCCTATCCATAGTTATATAGCTAAAAAATGCCTGCGGCAGAACTTGAATCTAGGTTTTCCTGACTTCAAGTCAAGCACTATATTTGTTAGATTATGCTGCTCCTCATCCTACAAATATGCAAATATGCATTCAATATTTGTTGAATGAAATAAATGAAAGAAGTCAAAGATATTGCTTTTGAATCTAATATGAAAGATTAATGGGTCAATCCATACACAGTTAGATTGCTCCTTAGGAATCAGATCCAAGTTTTGACTATTTTTTCTGGATAATCTCTATATAATATTATTATAATTGGTCAAATTATCTGAATGGAATTTTTTTAAGCATGTGCAAATATTTTAACACTGCCTATCCCAGGGTATATATGATTCTGCTATCAATCAGACCAATCAATGATAGTTAACATTTACATAGTTCTTTAAGGTTTATAAATTTTTTTTTACAACTCCATGGGGTATCAGAAGCATTGTTATCCCCATTTTACAGAAAAGGAAAATGGGGCTCAGGGAAACTGAGCAACTTGGCCACAGTCACATTTAGTAAACAGTCAATATTAATTTCTGAACTCAGGTATCTTCTGACATCAGGTCTAAAATTCTTTCTATATCATCTAGTTCTATAACCAACAGGCTAATCATGTGGTGAGAAACTCTTTGGTCATGGAAACTCTTGAAACAAAGAATATGGAAGAGAAGCATAATATGTGAAGGTATGAGTTAATTACATAATGATTTGCATCATTAGAGATAATATCTATATCAATGCTAACACAGACACATTATATTGGAGTAATTCTATGTCTATTTAATGAGAAAAGTAGAATGAAGAGTCTCATCATTAGGATTGTATGGCACCATAGAAAAGAGATAAGGATTTGAAGTCAGAGGATCTTTTGAATCCCAATTCTACCAATTGTGACCCTAGACAAATCCCTGTAACTGAGTGTGATTTTCCTTATTTGTAAAAAGAGAGAGTTGGACCAAATGACCTCTTAGGTCCTTTCCAGCTACAGATCTGTGATCTTATGAAATTAATTATTGATAGTCATATATTATGACAATTTCTGCTATGGCAGATGGCATTCATTGTGGAAATGAATGCACCAACACAGGCAACAAGTCAGTATTGCAGGTATGGAAAAACATAGCTATTGCCTTTATGGCATATGTTTGGCTTTCAGAGGAATCTCAAGTTTCAATAGTAGTGGCACATCAGTAAACAATAATTTCCTGAGCGAGCACTAACTGTGAATCAAGCCTTGTGCATTTAATATCTTGGAGGAATACATGCTGTATCTCTAAGATAAATAGTTAAAGAATAAACCTAATTATTTTAGAGAAAAAAACACTAAAAGGGAGATTCAGAGCCAGACTAGATGAAAGAACATACTTGGAGTACAAGTAGCCTGGGGGAAAAGTATAAGCCATCTCATAGTTGCCTTATTTTAACTATATATTCTTGCTATTAACTGTTAAATTCAGTCGTGTCTATGATGCTGGAGGAATATTTGTGTCCACTAAATTTTTATGGCTTGGATAAAAGCCCCAGTTGCCTCATCCTTGTCATTTCTCTGAGAGTGGTTAATATTAACCTAAATTTTACAAAATAGCTAAATTTGTCAATCAAATTCACTAGACAACTACTCACATTTATATTTCATTTTTCCTTTATATCTTTCAAAGCACCTCCAAAATGAAAAGGCTGCTGGTGTAAAGATAGAAAAGCTTATAGAGTCAGAAGTGGAGCTGGGAGAAAGAACATAGGAACAGAATGGGAGAAGATAGAGGAATGTCAGAGTTTGCTTATTTATTCATTTTTATCAAAGAAGTGGATCCCTCCATATTTAGAGTGTCACCATCTCAAGTATGGCTGAAAGTAAAGTGAAAGAGTAGATTGAAAAATAAATGCTGTCAGAAGTGCACTGTATTTGTGCATTGTACAGAAGTGCAAGTGTATGGGAGTCAGGAGACCTGCATTTTGACCTGTCTTTAAAGGAGTGATTTTAAACAATTTACTTGGACTAGAGTTTTTACATTTATATAATGGGAGCATTGAATGTGATAACCATATTAATTTCTTTTTCATTCTTACTAACCTATGATAATAACACATTTGAAGGGTGCTTTCAGTTTTACCAAGCACTTTCCTTACAACTACTCTGTTGTTAAAATAGGCATAGTATAAACATTATTTCTCCTATTTTACAGCTGGGAAAACTGAGGCTCAAAGAAGCAAAATAATTGGCCTAAGATTATACAGTTAGGAAGTTTAGAAAGTTATTGAAGACTGAGCCTCCTGATTTCCAATCCAGCTCTCTTTCCAAACCATGTCACTCTTTCTGATTCCAGTCTATAATTCCGTGAAATGGTCTCCAATCTACTATGTTCAGAATTAGGAACATCACATACTAAGTCCAAAGAATTCAAATTTATCACTTTGTTCTTAAGAGGTGGAACATAAATTGGATTTCTCATGATAGAATGTAGTGTTTGCACAATCCAAAACTCTTTTTAATTCATTTTCCTCAGAAGAGAAAACTTTGGTTTATATTTCAGTTTTTTAAAACATCTTTGTTTCACAGGGACTGTGCTCTCCCTAGTGTACTGGGCAACCAGATGGCAATGTTTTTTCCAGAATCTTTTATTTATATCAAAGTAAAAGTCAGGGTTGTAGAAGCTGTGTAATTTTGCAAAGACACTGTCAAAGATGTTGATGGAGCTGGACTTGGGCTACCTATGGCAGTCATAGGCAGATCTATGAAGACCTATTGCCCCAGCAAGGACTGTTGACACTTAAAACACAAGGTAAGCATATTATGGAAGAACACTATTAATGAATCAAACCGAGGATTTCAGGGACATCCTGCAAATTGAAGAAGGAAGGAATTTGGCCATTTCCAAATGTTATTTTATACTTCTTTCTCCACCCTGCCCATCATACTCAGTAAAAAATCTCCAGAAATAGTTGCTAATACTCTAAATTCATTTCCACCGTATAATATCATGAAATCATAGACTTAGAGCTGGCAGGGAACTTAGAGTAAAATTATCTCCTCACTTTTACAGTTAAGGAAACTGAGGCCAATAGAAGTTAGATGAGTTGCCCATCATACAAGTAGTAAGTGGCAGAGTTGGGATTTTGAAATCAGTCCCCCTCATTCTAAATCATGTAGTTTATCCTACTACATTAGGAGCAGTTCTTAGTTTCTCCTTGGTTGAAGCAAAAATAAACAAGGGATTCTAGACTATTGGTTTCACTCTTTAAAATATTACCCACTACTTATATTTGATTGTGTAACAGCAATTTTCCTTTATCCGCCCCCCAACCTTTCTTTATATCCTCTCCATAGCCATTTTCAGCAATAACAACCATTGATATTTACATAATACTTTTCTTATATTGACTCATTTGACCCTTATGACTACACTTTGAGGTTGGAACTGAAAAAGAAAAGGGAGGTACAACACTGACTATGTAGATCAACTTCCATATAGCTAAGCTAGATATCACAGAAAGAAACTATAAGGTACGGGAAATAATAACAGAGACACTGAGAAATTAAAAGAAGGCAAAATCTGAGGAACAAGGTAGGATTAAAACATATGAAGTACAACTGGGGTCTGGACTCACTCTCCCATCCTACAACTCTGATTAGCTGGTCATGTGCTGAGAGTTTAGCTAGCTTCCTCTTCCCCTCAGTATTTTAGGTTTGGGGTTCCTTTCTTTAGTGCTATAGCTCACAAACCTCTATCAATGTATTCTACACAATAACAATCATCAATTAACAATCTTCCCCAACATCAATTTGACTAATAGCTTTGTGATGACATTGATAATCAATTGATATCTCTCCAATATAAATTACCCTACTAACATTGATTAGCTTCTACAAAGGGATATTTACTGAAAAGATATAGTAAGTTCTAGGGGAGAGAGAGAGAGAGAGAGAGAGAGAGAGAGAGAGAGAGAGAGAGAG
>JAJPUD010007611.1:45265-68592 GCA_023553655.1 Myrmecobius fasciatus | reverse complement strand
AGAGAGAGAGAGAGAGAGAGAGAGAGAGAGAGAGAGAGAGAGAGAGAAGAGACACAGAAAAACAGAGAGAGAGAGAGAAGAGACACAGAAAAACAGAGAGAGAGAGAGAAGAGACACAGAAAAACAGAGACAGAGAGAGAGAAGAGACACAGAAAAACAGAGACAGAGAGAGAGGAGACACAGAGAAACAGAGACACAGAGACACACAGAGAAAGACAGAGAGAGGAGACATAGAGAAACAGAGAGAGACAGAGAGATACAGAGTCAGACAGAAACAGAGAGAGACAGAAACAGAGAGACAGAAAGCTGGAGAGAGACACAGAGAGACAGAGAGATGGAGAGAGACACAGACAGAGACAGAGATGGAGAGAGACACAGAGAGACAGAGAAATGGAGAGACATAGATAGAGACAGAGATGGAGAGAAAGACAGAGAGACACAGAGGCACAGAGAGACAGAAAGAGAAAGAGAGACAGAGACAGAGAAAGACATAAAGATACAGAAGCCCAGAGAGATAGAGAGAAGAGACACAGAAACAGAGACAGAGAGACAGAGAGACAAAGAGAGAGAGACAGAGAGACTGAGAGAGATAGAGAGAGAGACTTAGAAAGATAGAGAGACAGAGAGACAGAGACAGAGAGACAGAGACAGAGACAGTGAGAGGAGAGAGCACAAAACAATGAAAAAAGCTCCAGACTTAGGATTAAGAATATTCCCATTTTTATTGTACTGCTGAGTGAGCTAGCTTGATAGGAAGTTGGCACTGGGACCCTAACCCTCTAAGGCAGACCCCACCTGGCAGCTTCTCTCTGAAAATCTCTGACTGTTTTTGGTTGGTGAAATGGAGGATGTGGACATTTCCGGTGGTAGTCAGCTTGGATGGGGTGGCAGAAATTGGTTAAAATCTAGCCAGTATCTGATAGCCCTTCCCCAAATGTCTGCCTGCGGACCAACGCTATATTGCCATATTCAACTTCCTGTGGTACTAACTTCTGGGGTATGGGTTAGGGTCACCAAGATATTCCCCAAGAGAAGACTCACCCTATCTCTTATTAAAGCTATATGGGAGATTTTATTTATTTATTTATTTTTATTCATGATAGGGTAAGGGGTGGAGTGGAGAGAAAACATTCTCATGGCTAAGCCATTCGAGTGGCAGTAGATTTTCTAAGTTGAAGGTAAGAGGCTACTTTCTTGTTAGCTTTAACCTTGTTTATTTGAATAAGTAATGGTTATACCATAAACTTTAAAAATGACCAATTTTAGAGTCAGCTAGATTGATCAGTGGATAGAGTCCTTGATAAAACTCAGGAACACCTGAGTGCAAACTGGATGATGCTCAGCAAGTTATTTAACCTCTGCCTTGGTTTCCTCAAATGTAAAATGGGAATCATAATAGCACCTATGTGGCAGTTGTGAGGATCCAAGAAATAAAGCATTTAGCACATAGGCATATAGTAAGCAATTAATAAATGCTTGTTCCGTTTCTTCCCCTAGGGGTTGAAAAACTCCAGACAGGGATGCATATCTGTTGCAGTAGATTTGTGCATAGGCAACCAGCGCTTGTCATTTATCTAGAGGGCTAGCCAATGGAAAATGTCATTTCATGCCATTTTATAAACTAAAAATGGGATCATAGATCTAGAATTCTGGAAGGGATCTCAGAGGCCAGTTAATCCAGTCCCTTATACAGCTGAAGAAACCAAAGCCTAAAGAAATTAAATATTTCCATCCAAGATTTTAAGATTTAAACTGAGGCTTTCTGTCCCCCTTCTAGGGAAACTTGCCTCCATATTGATGATTCTCAGAAGCCCTAAAAACAAATGTACTTCTGTGCTAACTAAATGTCCAAAATTATACCTCTCTGTTAAAGAATATTTCTCTTCATAAATCATGGAATCATTTTTGGCATAGGAAAGCTGATTCCCTACCTAAAATAGGTGAATGTTCTGCAATTTGTTTTGGTTTCAAACTTCCTGGCTCTAAATTTAAAATTGAACTGGAGCCCATCTGAGCTCAAATTCTAGTGTGACTTGGCCTTCTGTCCCCTCCCTTCCCCCTTAACTTTGTCATTGAAAACACCTGAAAAAAAAGATAGCAAAATGTAAACTCCTGTTTTATGATATTTCCAACAAACCCGAGTTTCCAGCTATATTGCACTTAGAATGAATCCCAGGAGGAAAACTGGGGGTAAGTAGGAAAAAATGTCAAGGAGTATATATGAGTTAATAAAAATAGATGAGAAGGGTGGGCAAGAGCTTACTAAAAAACAAAAACCCAACCAAAAAACAAACTCATCCATTTCATTTCATTGCCAAGATGAATTTTTAGCATCTCCAGGAATAGGTTGGCAAGAACTCAGGGAAAAGGGCTCTCTCAGGCAAGAGTTATTGCGTTTGCGGAATTCTATTTGCTAAGGGAAATATTTTACTTTTTTTCTCCTTGAGACAACTGGTTCAGTCTCTCACTCAAAGCCCTTCAGAGGAAATACATGACTTATCTCTTTAGCCAAACTTCCCATTCAGCAAGGTTAAGTTATAGTTCAGCCTTCACCCTTGCACACCTTCAGGGAGGGGAATGGTTTTTTTTTTTTCTTTCCTTCCTTTTTTTTCCTTCCCCAGACTGATTCTCATAGCTCTGGCTGGGTGCCTCATTAGTCCTTTGGAAAACTTGTAGAAATGTATCTTGGTAGAAAAATAAACAAAAAATCTTGGAACAACTAATAATAAATGACCCCTGGAAGGGGTTGCAGTTAGGGGTGGAGGACTGGGAGCTAGGGAAGGAAGGTTGACTGTTAGAACTCTAAGGCTTTGTGATGTTAGAAGTCTGTTATTTTACAGGCTTCTTAATTGATTGATTTCTGTGCCCACGGCTTGTAAATGCCCAAACCTTAGCTTGTGGGAGAATTCTGAAGGTAAGCTGTATTTACATGACACTGAAACAACCAACTAGTCAATTTATTTATTTTTAAAATGGATCAATCAATCAAACTGGTGTCTTAGAGGCATAATCATGGGGAGAGGTCACAACCTTCGAGTGAAATGTAAATATAATAAAATACAATCTCTCCAGCATCCCCACAGACACTTGTATAAGCAGGCTAGGATGGAAATAAGAAGGTAAATTCCTTAAGAAGGGAAAATAGCTGAAATGGGAGTGGGGTGGGGAACTGATGCATTGAGATTAGGAATGTGGGATTAAAAAGGGGCAGATATGATTATACAATATGAATAGACTGAGGAAGATTGAGGTCAAAAGATAGATAAGGAAAAGATTAAAATGAGGATATTTGGTCTATACACTGAAAAGAGGTCCAATGCATATAATTAAAGCAAAGTGATAAAACTCAAGAAATTCAGGTTGACTTTCAACTGGGTTCTAATCCCAGTTTTGTTTTTAACTGATTATGTGAGTATGAAAACAGCAGAAAATCTGCTTGATTTGGAGTGTAAGGACTTAGAGTAGGTCATACTCTAAGTCTGACACCTCCTCATTGCCATCTGTGTTGCTGTACACGTCATTTAACTTCTCTGGATTCCATCAGGTTGGGCTCAGATTGAGGGAATCTTTGAAAGTTCAACTGTTTTACACCATTGATTAGAGAGATGCAAAGTACACACCTCTCAGATTGGCTAAAATAATAGGAAAAGATAATGATAAACTTTAGAGGGAAAACTCTGGACACTAATCCATTGTTGGTAGAATTGTGAACTGCTCCAACCATTCTGGAGAGCAATTTGGAAGTAAGCCCAAAGGGCTATAAAACTGTCTATACCCTTTGATCCAGCAGTGTCACTACTGGGTCTATATCCCAAAGAGATCATAAAAGAGGGAAAAGGACCCACATGTGCAAAAATGTTTGTAGCAGCCCTTTTTGTAACGGCAAAGAATTGGAAAATGAATAAATATCCATCAGTTGGGGGAATGACTGAATAAGTTATAGTATATGAAAGTAGTGGAATAGTATTGTTCTATAAAAGATGATAAACAAGCTGATTCTAGAAAAGCCTGGAAAGATTTACACAAACTGATGCTGAAAAGAACCAAACATCGTACACAGCAGCAATAAGACTGTGTTGTCTTTGGTTCTTCTCAGCAATTTGGTGATACAAGGCAATCCCAATAAACAATGGATGGAAAATGCCATCTGTATCCAGAGAGAGTCCTATGGAAACTAAATGTGGATCAACACATTATTTTCACCTTTTTTTTCTTTCTCATGGTTTTTCCCTTTTGTTCTGATTTTTCTCTCCCAACTTGACTAAAATGTAGCATGTAAAAAAAAATAGTGTACATGTACAATCTAAGAAAATAATAAAATAAAAGCTTGACTGATTTGAATACATACAGAATATAAGCATATTATAATCCTATCATATTCCAGTGTTCAGTCATAGAAGCTATGCATTCCTTCTTTCCCCAGCAGAACAGATCCTAGAATTGTAAAGTTGAAAGGGACCTCAAAGGTCATCTAATAAAATCTAGTCTACTTATTTTAATGAAGAGTGAAGTCAGATCCAGAAAAGTGAATTGCTTTGCCCAAAGTGTCTTTCCTTCCTTCCTTCCTTCCTTCCTTCCTTCCTTCCTTCCTTCCTTCCTTCCTCCCTTCCTCCCTTCCTTCCTCCCTTCCTCCCTTCCTTCCCTCCCCTTTTCTTTCTTTCCTTCTCCAGAGAGGTGTATTTTTTGGTAATTCTTCTAGTAATTTTATTTCTGATTCAAAACTCTTTATTAGCTTTAAAGTGTCTTATGGGAATAAGTTGAGGTCATTCTGACCAAGGTGTTTGCCCTGCATTTTGGGGTGTCAAAATTAGCCCAATAAGCTTCTAATACAATTAACATCATCTAAAAACCTATTGGAAACAACACCTTTAGCAAAGTTGAAGGATATAAAATAAACTCACACAAATCATCAGCATTTCTATATATTATTGACAAAGCCCATCAGCAAGAGATAGAAAGAGAAATCCTATTTAAAATAACTATAGACAAAACAAAATACTGTCTACCTGCTAAGACAAATCCAAGAATTATATGAACACATTTACAAAAACTTCTCATACAAAAAAAGTTAGATCTAAACAATTGGAAAAATATCAATTGCTCATAGGTAGGCCAAACTAATATAATAAAAATGACAATTCTACCTAAATTGGTCTACTTATTCAGTGCCATACCTATTAAACTGCCAAAAAATTGTTTTATAGAACTAGAAAAATAATAACAAAATTCATCTGGAAGTACAATTGACTTACTTCTGCTCAATTAAACACATTGTCTAATCACCGCTGATACCAATTGTGGTGTTAGAAGCTGGATATGAAGATGAATGAAACATAGTTCCTGTTCTCATGGAGTTTATAATTTATTAAGAATGGGGGTATGATTTCCTAATAGGAAAAGAATATGTTGTTTGTTGTTCAGTCATTTCCAGTTGTGTGCAATTCTTTGTGACCCATTTGGGATTTTCTTGGAAAAGAATCTGGAATGGTTTGCCATTTCTTTCTCCAGTTCATTTTATAAATGAGGAAAGTGAGGCAAATAAAGTTAAGTGACTTGCTCAAGATCACATAGGATAATAAATTCTGAAGTGGGATTTGAAATTAGAAAGATGAGTCTTTCTGATTGTGCCAGCTAGCTGCCCCCCAAAAGTAGAATATAATAAATATAAAACAATAACTGATATCTATATGTTCTTTAAAATTGTTTGAGTCCTACAACAATTCTATAATGAAGGTACTCTGTAAATTATCTCCATTTTTTTAAAGAATTGAAAAAGGTAAGGTTACAAAACCAGAAACCTTCTTCAGGGTGACCTGAATATTCACTTAAAAATGAAACAAAACAAAACAAACAAGCACAAGCTAGCAAATGAGAAATTAAGGTTCTTCTGGCACAATAACTCAAATAAGCAATGTGAGTTGTCTTGCTCTCTAGTATTTCTTTCCCACCCCTAAATTCCCCACCCTTTTAATACTTCTATAGCTTCTGATTTTGACTTTTTAGATTTTCTTTATTAAGAGAGAAGAACCATATTTGAAATGAATCAGAAAGAAAAAAATTGGAAAAATCTAGCTTGGGTGTCAATAATATAATAATTCCACACTGGGGCACTATTGAGTTTTACAACTCTACTATTCTAGTAAACCAGCACAAGCAAAATTCTGCAGTACACAGGAATACTATCAAAGTTTGATAGTCTCAAAGATTATCCTGTTTTCTAATCAATTCATTCTTTAAAAAAAATTAATAAGAGCCATTGCTCTTGCCCTTGCTCTTGCCCTTCTTTCTTCTATCCCTTCCCTTCCCTTCTTTTCAAAGTGGGTCTATCTCATCCAAACTGGAAATGCAGTTGCAACTCATGACCCTATCCCACTACTGATTGGCATAGGAGTTTTAACCTGTCCTGATTATGACTTATTATTTTCCTTAGGCAACTTCATGGCCCTTCAGTCTTGGGGCCTTACCATGTTGGTTTTTTACTTATTGATGAACACCCAATCAGTCTAGCCCAGTTCATTATAGCTTAGAACCCCGGAGCACAAGTGATCCAGCAACTTCAACCTTCCTTAGTAGGAAGTATTACAGGTGTGTGTCACCTAGCCTGACTAAGAAAAATGCTTTTAGAAATGAGGCTAATGATTTCCTCCAAAGACTGGCTATGTATTTGCACAGATATATATCAATGAAATCTGGTGGTGGTGCAAAATGTCTGGAGACCACTATGTTATTTATTTCCTGTGCCTGATTCTCTAATGCTTCTGAAATACACTCGACTCAACACTCTAAGCAAATCCCTTAGAGGATGAGACCCAGCATGCAACAATTCAAAAACATGAAAGTGGTTTGTTGCAACATGATGCTAAAATTGGAAATCCCAAGGTTTGTTTGCTTTTATAAAAAGGAAAAGAATTATTTTTGCTGTTCATTTTAAGGCTAGCTTATAAGGACCATTAACCTAGAGAGTCTCTTCAAAGACAATGACCTGCATGAGGGCTATATCTATGTAATGTCAAAACAATTGATGTATTCAGGCAATGTGAAAAGACTTAATTAATTAATTCCTAACATGGTGTAGATGAGGAAGCTAACATATTTATTGTATTTTTCTACTTTAGTTGTCTTTTTAGCATCATGTATTGACAACTGTTATTATTGTATAAAATATAGACACTTATTTTTCTACCTAATATTTTGTTTGTTAGCCTATTTTTATGAAAAGTCCCTTGTATACTGAGGATTACTGTTTTTTTCCATTATACCATATTGCTCATGATCAGAACTTGCTTCTGGGTCCTGAGAAGCCTGTGTGACTTTGAACCAAGCATAAGGCTCTCTGAACATTATTTTTCTCATCTTTTAAATAGGGATCAGGGATTGTGCTTCTGTTTCCTATGCCACGGGGTTGCTAGAAAAACACTTTGTTAAGCATATAATTAAATGTGCATATGAATTATTCCATATCTGTGACATTATTTTGAAAGAAATTTGAAATAAAAAAATGAATGCATTTCATTTTTTTTCAAAGACTTCCTTTTTCACTTATGACAGAAAAGAAAAAATACACATGCTGATTATATACTACTTACCCTCTATCTGTCTATGGCTCAGATCACCCACTATGACTGAAGAATGGATTGACTTGACTATTATAATGAAGAGCACATAGGAGGAAAAAAATGATGAATGCAGGTAGGAGGAAATAGATGAAAATAAAAATAAGATAGGCCTCCCAGATGGTAGAAAAATTTATTGTAGCCCAATCCATTTCAAAAGTTTATACATTTGATCTAAAAAGCAACATCTATGAGTAAATCAATTCAATTCAACATTTACTTTGCATATGTTATGTGCAAGGCTCTATGCCAGGTTTTGGACATATTTTGATGGATGTGGGATCTCATAGCAGTGGGCATGCTCTTTTACAATATGGATGATAAACCATCCACACCTGCCTATTTTATATGGTTCTTGACCATGTACTCCTAGAAAACTGACAAATGGGGTAATTCAGCCTTCTGAGGATCTTTCCCTAGATCTCTTGATATTGCGAGGATATCTAAGAATGGAATATAGGGATTTTCTATGAGTTATCACTAATTCTGATTGTGTACTGGACCACAATCTTTTCTGGTACATGCTTCTCTGATAATATTCTTCCATATGTGCAATTTCTCATTTTTAATGTGTAACAGGCTGTTCACAATTGCAATGCACCTTTCCATTGGCTTTTTAATGATCCTTCATATCATTACTTTAGAAACTAGTATTCCATGACTCACTATTATACTTTACCAGTCACCAGAAGAGTACTGGCCTATGTTTTGCTCTCTCACACAGCCATATGTAATACACAAAATAGGTTGTAGTATGAATTTTAAAGAAAATATTTATCTTTGTCCTTGTTGTTTTTTGTGTGTTATAGAAATTAGAGGGTCTGGCTTTTAGCAAGAGTTGAATTACCTTCAAAAAGCAAATTCCTGTGGTGTCAAACCACCAAGTCATTAATGTGGTTTTCCAGGGGTTAAACATCAGTGGTCCTTCCTTCCTTCCTTCCTTTAAAATTGCATAATATGCAAGTTATCTGTATTAACTACTTGGTCAAGGGCATATCTACCATCAGAGTAGTGGTCTGTCTGCCTATGACGAGGACATTTATTGAAATTATAAAGAACAATGATTATCATTCTATGCAGAAAGAGCACTAGAAAATGCTTTGGATGATGATTTCTATGGATCTATAAAATAGAAATGGGGGACAAATCCATAAATTATGTAGTCAAATGAACAATACCAGGGACTGGCAAGATTTGCACTTAATTTCCTCTTCAAATTCCTTCTTAAGTACTTAGTCTCAAAACTTCATTAACCTCCTTAGGGAACTGAATAGCTTTATGGTTCCACATCCTTTCTCACTATGTTCTGATCTTAGTCTGACCTCAATATGTCACATTAGATATGTCCCCAAGGTACATCATGCACCATGTAACAACGGATACTAATTTGGTGGATATAAAGGATGTCAGTACTATTTCTTTTAATGCTAGCACCTTTTGATACCTTACTAAATAAAGACTTTTCTCACTCTGGTGCTGAGATGCCTGCTGCACTCACATTCAAACCCATTCCCTTGATAAGACAGTATAACTTTCCAGGTTAGTTAGAAGCTACTAGCTTTGAACATGGTCAAGTCAAATCAATATCCATTTATGAAATGCTTATTATGTGCCATATATTTTGCTAACCCAGGGAATACCAATATAACCAGAAAGATAGTATCCCTCAAAGAATTTACATTTTTCCCCCTCATTAATATTTTATTTCTTCTGATTACATGTAAAGATAGTTTTCAACATCCATTTTTTGTAAGATTTTGAGTTCCAAATTTTTTCTCCTTCCCTCCCTTTCCTCCCCCTTCCTCAAGACAGCAAATAATCAGACATACGTTATACATGTATAATCAGTTTAAACATATTTCCATATTTTCATGTTGTAAAAGAAAAATTAGAAAAGCAAAAACCATGAGAAAGAAAAAGCAAACCAAAAAAAAAAAGGTGAAAACAGTATGCTTTGATCTTCATTCAGTCTCCAGGTTCTATCTGGATGCAGATGGCACTTTCCATTCCTACTCTATTGGAATTGTCTTGGATCACCACATTGTTGAGAAGAAGTAAGTCTATCATAGTTGATCATAACATAGTCTGGCTGCTACTGTGTGCAATTTTCTCTTGGTTCTGCTCACTTAACTTAGCATCAGTTCATGTAAGTCTTTCCAGGCTTTTCTGAAAGCATGCTCACCATTTCTTATAGAACAATAATATTCCATTACATTCATATACTATAACTTATTCAGCCATTCCCAATTGATGGGCATCCATTCAATTTCTAATTCCTTGCCACTACATAAAGGAAGCTTGTATTTTAATGAGGAAAAATAATACTGTGCATAAAAGGAAACACAAAAAAGGGAAATGGGGAAAGGTCCCACAGGGATATGGTGAAGAAAATCCAGAGAATCAGGGTGGAGCCTGAAGAGGGATGAAGACATATTTGGCTTGAGCTCTTTCTTTAAAATCGAGGGTCTGGAAAATTCAACAATTAGAGCAGAGTGAACTTCTAGGGTGGAAAGGTTACTGTTGTATGGGGGAAAAAATCTGGAGAATCAGAAGTGGAACTCAAGAGGAATGAAGACGCTCGTGTATTATCTTTTTCAAATGACTATTTCTGAATGTCCTCACCCCCAATTGTCATTGTTTCACAAACAAAATCATTGTATGTATAGTAGAGGGGTAAGAGTTGTAGCTCTGGAGTCAGATGATATAGTTTCAAATCCTGCCTCTTATATTTATCACCCAAGCATTTTTCAAGAATGTTTTGGGAGTATTTTACATCTCCCTCTGTAAAACAAGGAGATTGGACTAGAAGATTTCTGAGGTTTAATTCTATAGCCTATCTCAGTTATCTATTAATATGTGAACATGCTATATCATTTCAGTAAAAGGCATCTTGCTTTTGTACAAAAATATTATCTTTCATAATGTCTTGCACAAATGTTTAATAGTCTAATAATATAGTTTATTATGCAATTCATTTATATATTAAATTAATTTATATCAATTAATTAAAGTAATGTATTAAATTAATATGTTATAAATGCATTAAATAATTTATTTAATCTAAATAATTATTTAGATTATTAAACATTGATTGTGCAAGGCACCATCAAATATACTATTTATTGATATTGAATTGGATGTTTTTGGAGGTTTAAATTTGGAGGCTCTGAGAGCACATTTTTAACAATTGGTTCCATGTGAGAAATCAGATAGACTATATATAATTGTTTTTTCTTCAGTGTTTCTAAGGACAAAAGAACATGTAAATAAATAAACAAGTATGTTTGTAATGTAATTATTTATATTGATAGTATATGTATTTATGTAAGCCAGTTTATATTTAAATAATGTCAAAAATTAGGACTATAGTTTATAGATCTCATTAGTAATGTTCGCACCTGCTGAGTCTCCATCTGTGATCCTGTAGGGCAATTTATTCAAAGTTTCCAGTAACTTACAATAAGATTCTGCCTCCTTAGATGTTTGGGCTGCCTAAAAATTTAACTCTGAGACTTAGCTTATTCCAAGTAATTCTCATCTCTTGTCTTCCTCACATTCTTGTAAAAGCAGGATCATAGGAATACAGATTTACAGCTGGAAAAGGCAGTAGGAAGCATTGAACCTTTAAATTTACAGATGAGAAAACTAAGGCTTGGAGAGTTTAAATATCTTGTATAAAGTCATATAAATAAGTCAGTGATAGAACCAGGATTTTAACCAGGGTTGGCTCCAAATCCAGCACTTTTTTTTTCATTGCACCTATTTCACAGAAGGATTTATAGAATTTGATAAAAGGATTTATGGAATTGCATAGAATGAAGAGATATACATAGTTTGTGATATACTATGGAACAAGAAAAGAGGACATATATGAACTCAGATTCACTGAGAAAATAAAGTGTAATGATTTTGTTTAATATTGACCTATAGATAAGGGGTCAAATTTGGCTTGATGTTATAGAAATTTCCTAATAATTACAATTGTCCAGAAATGGAATAACTACCTCAAGAGGGGGTAGATTCCCTCTTTTTGGAAGTCTTTAAGCAGAGGCTGGATGACTACTTTTCAGGTATATTATAATGGGAATTCCTTTTGTATATGGCCACTGAGATCCTTTCCCACTCTTAAGCTCTGTGATTTTGTGACAAAGATCTTTGTCATTACAACTTACAGGTGATAGCAATTTTATTGCCATCATTGAAGAAAGCAACCTTGACCACTACTTTTCATTGGATTGGAGTCGAAGTTCAAGACTCAAAACCCCAGAGTCCTGGGAATTGCAGTATCTTACACTCAACTACCATTTTTACTTTCATCCAAACTCCCACAGCCATCACCAAGAGACTGTACACCCCCACTACCACCATCACCAACCACTAACCAAATGCCACTGATGGGGAATTAAGTCAAAGAGTCCTGGGAATAGTAGAACCACTGGCAACTCCAGACCATGAACTCTGCTCTCAGCCTGGTCCCCACAGCCACTGCTAAGCCTTGTAGACTGTAAACAATCTGCATGTGTAATAATTTTTTTTTTTATCTACTCAGCAGCCATAGTTCTTGAAGACTCAGAAAAGAAAATTCAAATGAGATAGTACTTATAAAGTTCTCAGCATAGTGTCTGGCATTAATAAATGCTGGTGCCCTCCCCTTTTCCCTTGCTACCAAAGTCCTTGGCACTTTCAGTTGGTTCAACAGCAGAAATAGCTATAGTTTTATAAATGGAAATGGCATTAAGGGAGATTCATTACCATCTGTTTTGCTTCTGTACCATAAGGACTGTTAGAGCTTTCTATCTGACTTGCAGTTTAAACTTCTGATATGTTATCTTTCCCTAATTGAATGAGAATTCCTTAGCAAATAGGGACTGTCTTGCTTTTATATTTGTATCCCCAGGACTTTTTATAGTGTTTTACACATAGAAAATACTAAATAAATGCCTTTCACTAATTTTATTCATTTGTGCTATGTCCATCTGTGTGACCTGAATACTACTAGTGTTTGCATTTCAGTTCCTGCATAACACATTAGTAAGTCAATCAATCATTCACTAAGCATTTATTAACTGCTTACTGTCAGGTATGATAGTAGGTACTGAAGATATAAAGACAAAAACAAAAGTCCCCATCTTCAAAGAGTTTACATTTTATTGGAGGGAAGCAATACTTACACATACAATTAAATCAACATCTATACAAAATAAATAAAAATAAATTGAAGTTGCACTATTAGCAATTGAGATTTGGGAGAAAGAATATGAGAAAAGGCTTCATGTAGGAAGTGGCTGATATCTTACAGTGAAGAGCTAAATATTTATTTTTTATTTAGTCAATAAACATTTATTCAACATATGTCAGCATTGTGCTAAACATTAAGTAATATAGATACAAAGACAGACAGAAGACAGTTGCTCTCAGAGAGCTTCCATGCTAATGGCAGTTACAAAATGCAAACAATAATGTACAAACAAGATACTTATAGGCTAATTGGGCAACAGTCAACAAAGGAAAGTCATTAGAATTATGAATTAGATTAGAATTATGGGGGATCAGAAAAGGCTTCCTGTAAAATGTAAAATTTTAGCTGAGGCTTGATGGAAGCCAGGGAAGCCAAGAGTTGGAGATGAAGAGGGAGAATAGCTAGTGAAAACACCTAGAGTCAGAAAATGAATTGTCTTGTTTCAGGAAGGCTAGTATGACTGGATCAAAGAGTATATGAGGGGAAGGAGGAGGTGTGCAAGTTGTAAGGAGACCGGGAAAGTTCAGAGGGGCAAGTTTTGAACGGCTTTGAACACCAAGGTGTATGAACACCTTGAACATATGAACAATGAAGGATTTTGTATTTGATCCTGGAGATGATAGGGAGCCACCTGTAGTTTATTGAGTTGGAGTGGGGTGATATAGTCAGACCAGTATTTTAGAAATATCATTTTGATAGCTGAATGAGGGATGGAATGCTTGGGGAAACATTCAAGGCAAGGAGATCAGCTTAGCAGTGCATTCCAATAATTCAGGGATGAGATAATGAAGGATTTTATATACTAGGGGTGATGCCCATGTGTGAGAAGAGAAGAGGGTGTATGCAAGATATATTGCAAAGACAGAAAAGACAAGCTGTGGTAATTAATCATATATGGAAGATGGGAGTAAGAGTCAGGGATGGCTCAGATTCTAGGAAGATATCAATATTCTCAAAAGTAATTGGGAAATTAAAAAGAAGGGAGGGTCTGGGTAGAAAACATAGTGGATGGTGTATTAGACAAAAATCAGAAAGATCAGTATTCCTATCCTTCCTTTCACATTTATAAACTCTCTGAACCAGGTAAGAATAATCTAATTACAGTAAAAAGAAGATCCAACAGAGATAGAAGCAATAGTAGCTTACATGTTGGTCTAGATTTAGAGGGTCTAAATCTATTCTCACCAGAGGCATACAGTATGTCTTTCCTTAATTGTCACTAAGAAAGAAGCCCAATTTAACCAATCAGTTCCTTTCATGTGCACTCCCAATTAACCAAACAATGTCTCACCAAATAGTAAATGGACTAAAAATATAGACTGTACATAGCATATCCCTTTAGGGTGTCAAGCAATGCCCTACAGTGTTCCATAAAACAGCCTGGTGTTCAAAGCCCTTCATAACTTGCCTTGTCCAAGGGTTACACAGCTAGTAAACCACATTTGAACTCATGAAGATGATGGGGCAAAAGGGAACTGGCCAATGGGAATCATGTTCTCTAAAATGAACAGTATTTTTGTCAGATGGAATTGCTTTCATGAAAGTAAATTAAACCTGTTCCTGTATATCTGTCCCATAATCTTATTATAATACTCTTTCCTTTTTATAGCTGTCAGAGTACTTTTTGTTTCTCTATATCTAGATATCATAATCATCATTATTTAAAAATATTTTTCTTTTCTCCATGAGTTGCCAAGAGTGAAGAATTCATCACCAATGGACCAATCCACTAATGATGAAACTCTCCATATTTAGCTAAGTTGGTCCATAGAAAGTCTGCTGCCAGAGCCATATTTGAAAGCTTTTGAAAGAATAGAACCTGATAGAGCTGATACTAAAGGCTTGCAGAACTCAGGGTTATTTCCACACTATAATGACACATTAGAGTAAGAGTACTAGATATATAGGCAGTTAGGTGGCTCCATAGTGCACAAAGTGCTGGATCTGGAGTCAGGAAAACTCATCTTCATGAGTTCAAATATGACTTCAGAAACTTACAAGCTGTGTGATCCTAGACTAATCATTTAACTCTGCTTTTAGTTCCTCATCTGTAAAATGAGCTGGAGAAGGGAATGGCTAACCACTATAGTATCTTTGCCAAGAAAATCTCAAATGAGGGCCAAAGAGTTGAACAAAACTGAAAAACAACCAAACTTGGTATGAATTAGGAAGCTTTTAAAAGAGTGATTATTTTTTATCAAAAAACCTAAGGAAACATCTCTTTTCAAACTAACTGTGTTACAGTTAACAACTCAACATTGCCTTGGTTTACAAGGCTATGTGTGTACAAATATGATTGACTCTTAGTTGAACCCTTATTATTATTACCTGTATTATTTGGAGGAAATCATTTTCAACCTCTTTGGAGCTCAATTTCCTCATCTGTAAGAATTTAAGGTTTGTAATTTTTTGATCTCTAAGATCCCTTTAAACTCTAGATCTAATTAACCCATGTCTTACATTGAGCAACTTGGGAGAAAATGAATTTTTGAGAAAAACATTTTTTTTTGATCTAAACCTATGATTTTCTTAAAAGTATGCAGGAGAACTCTCCATATGGGAGTTTTCACAGTACGGAAACTCTCTCTACACAAATGTGACTTGCCAGTAAGTGTCAAAGAGACAGAATTTTTAATTAGGTCTTCCCTACTCCAAGTCTGATCTTCTAGGCACTTTGAAATGTTGCCTCTCTAATAATAATTTACTTGAAAGCAGTTGAATTTGCAGGTACCTAATGAAAATATATGTCCTTAAAAAAGAATCACCTTTATTCAGTGGAAGTTTGTGAATCCTGTCTTATCTCTTGGTATAGTGGCTCTTAATGTATATAATGCCAGTGTAATGCTACATTGGTAGAGCAGAATGGTGCTAAAAACCATTGGGAAAAAAAGGTCCAATCATTAAGCCAAATACAAGAGAGGGGGGGAGGAGAAAGTACTTTCTATCAATTCTAAAATTTGCATTCAATAAACTTTATTGAGTCCCTGACATAAATAAGGCTCTATGCTGAGTATATAACTTCAAGATTTGAACATTCAGGGGCAGCTAAGTGGCACAGTGGATAGAGCATCAGCCCTGAAGTCAGGAGTACCTGAGTTCAAATCTGGTCTCAGACACTTAACATTCCCTAGCTGTGTGACCCTGGGCAAGTCACTTAACCCCAATTGCCTCAGCAAAATAAATAAATAAATAAGATTAAAAAAAAAAGATTTGAACATTCAGTTGAAAAGATGAAATTGCTGATATTAGTCTATGTCATAAACATTCTAATTCTATTCTGAGATTCTTTGCCATTGGACTTCTTTAGAGCTGACAGTTATATAATTAAGTCCTTTGACACTTTAGTAACTAAACCCTGCTTTTAAAAAGTTTTATTGATGCTTTAGTTATTGATCCCCCCCCTCCACTTCTGTCATTTCTCAATAACTATAGAGCCCTTCTTAGTATGAAACAAGTATAATTAAGTGTCTCTGACACTTACTGGCAAGTCACATTTGTGTATGTGTAATATTTGTGTAAGTAAGAAATAAGCAAAATAAATTAACACATTGACCTTTTCTGACAATATATGCTCTATTACATACCTATACCGTACCACCTCATTTCATTGATTTGAATTACAATATTTTTGGGGACTGTTTTTTAAAAAATGTTATTCTTGTCCTATAAATGGTTCTCTTGGTTATGCTTATTTTATTCTTTATCTGTTAATTTCTCTGAATTCTTCATATTCTTAATTTCTTATGCTGCAATAATATTCCACTTCATGCATTTACCACAATTTATTTCACCATTCCCATACTGATGGCCACCTTCTTTGTTTCAAGTTTTCTGCAACAATAAAAATTGCCATGAATACTTTGATGCAACATAGACCTATTACATACTGAATTCCACTCTATAGTGGTGCATTGAGGTGTGTTTGGAAACAGGAAAAAAGCGATGTGAAGATATTTCTCTTTAAAAAAAAAGTCTTGATTTTTTTTTCAAGGAAGAAATTTTAAAAATCCCTAAGTATAGTGAATCATGAAAATACTGATTATAGAGATTAATGCAAAATTCTCATCATTCATATTATTATTAAAATATGAAATCCTGATGTAAATTTGAATAGCTAGGACTGAATAGTTAAAGGCTGAATATATAGTGTTTACCTTTTATTTCAAAACTAACCATTTCAACAAGTAAATCCTTTTTACCTGGCAATTCCATGTATAAGTAATGAGGAATTCATCATATCTCATCAAAAAGATGAGCTCAACAACTGCTGTGAACTCCAGCTAGGATTTGGCCTCAGCAGCTTCCATTTGTCATCACTCCCAAATTGAATCGGAGATGTATATGATCTTTTGGGAATAGCCAAACTTCATCATAGCCAAGATTGAATTTGAGATAAATTTATGGGATTCATAATATTCCTTTGTTTATAAAGCACAGACATCACTATGCAACTTCCAAACCACTGATATCCATTCTGAAATAAATTAAATGTAATGAATAGAACAAAAGAGAAATAGGACAATAAATATAGCACAATATTCCAATACTTTTAAAAAGAACAATGCCAAGAATTGTTCTGTTAGGTTTTTAATCTTTGTTTTTGTAAAAATAGAGTTATATTCAGAGCACTAAGTTAGAACAATATAAAAGACTAAAAAGTGAGAACAATTGCCCCTTTTCGAAATTTTATTGTGAAAATGAGATTTTAAGGTCACCAAAAGGCAGTTAATCTGTGCTGACTGAAGGTTCTATGAATTTATTTTTAAATGAGATATTTTGATAACTATATTTTTATTAAAACTTTTTATTTACAAAACATATGTATGGGTAATTCTTCAACATTAACCCTTACAAAGCTTTCTGTTAAAAATTTCCCCCCCTACTCCCCACCCCTCCCCTAGATGGCAGGATGTCCACTACATGGATAACTATATTTAAATATAATTGTTTCCTTCATAACCCTATGTATTTTATTTTATGTATTTAAAAACATTATTCTGAGGAGTCCAGAGATTTTTCACTAGGCTGCCAAGGGGCTCCATAAGACAGAAAAACATTAAGAACTGGATTAGGGAATGACAGAAATGGAAAAATTTTGAGATCAGAGTGAAATCCCCTACAATCAAGGGGATCATTCTCGTGTTACCTGAGATTGTATAAAAATCAGGAACTTAATGGGTAATTAGAAAAAATTATAAAATGCAAACTCAGTCTAAAATAAGCATTTATTAAGTGCCACTATGTGCCAAGCACTATGCTAAGCACTAAAGTTACAAAGAAAGGAAAAAGATAGACCCTGCCTTTAAGAAGTTCACAATATAACAAGAGACAACAAGCAAACAAATATTTACAAACTATATATAGAATAAGTAAACAGAAGGAAAATACTAGAATTAAGAAGGATTAAGAAAGACTTACTTTTGAAAATGGGTTTTTAGTTGGAACTTGAAGATAAAGAAATTATAGGAGGATAAGCATCCCAGGGAAAGGGGACAGCCAAGAGAATGCCCAGGGCTGAGAGATGGAGTGTCTTGTTCATGGAACAGCAAGGAAGCCAGTGTTATTGGTTCAAGAGAGAATATAATGAGACATAAATGGCATCTTAATCTTAAGAATAATTTTCTACTTTTATTATTTCTCGGAAGCTTTACACTTAGTCAGTATATATAAAGTTAGGATATAGAGCTAAAAATTCTTTGGTAAATAGACATAATTAACATGTAGTTGACTTCCTGCCATCTAGGTGAGGGTTGGGGACTAGGGGGGAAACATTTGTAACAGAAAGCTTTGCAAGGGCCAATGTTGAAAAATTACCCAAACATATGTTTTGCAAATAAAAAGCTTTAATAAAATTTAAAACAAAACAAAATAAAATAAAATTTGTCTATGTAATTTTAAACTACTGCTTGCAACTGTTCCTTCTGGGAACAAGCAGAATAAGTCTAAATCCGGCCTACAAATACTTAAATCACTCTTATGAGAGTCTTCCCCAAATGATAAGTGGTTGCAGAATATGAACAGATAGTTCTTAAGGGGAGAAGCCCAAGCTCTCTATAGCTATATGAAAAAAATGTTCCAAATTGCTATAAATTAGAGAAACACAAATTAAGGCAACTCTGAGGTTTCACTTCATACCTATCGGATTAATAAAGTTGATAAAAAAGAAAATGATAAAGGTTGGAGGGGCTATTGGAAAATGGGTACATTGATGAACCTTTAGATTTATGAATTGGATTAATTATTCTGGAAAGCAACTTGGAATTACACAAAAGAAGTTATTAAACTGTGCATGCTCTTTTGCTCAGCAATACTACTACTAGGCCTATATCCCAAAGAGAGCAAAAAATTGTGCTTATATGATACAGGTGTTCTATATTTTGTTACTTTTCTTCTTTTTTTAAGCATTTTTAATCAAATGCTTGATAATCTTAAATATATATTTTTAAAAAGAGAGATAAAGAAGACCCAGGACATAGCATTGAGGGCCAACCTTCATTTGTTATAATATATTCTCATTAATGACAAAAGTTGCACAGAGGTAGAGAAGGATGAGAAGTGAGACAAGATGATCATATTTGATAATTAAGAGATCATTACCTTTTGAGAGAACAGTTTTAATGGAATATGAAGTCAGTATCCAGATTACTAGGATTAGAAAAGTAAATGGATGGTGTAGAGATCCCTGATTAAAATCCTTTTTTTTGGCAAATCAGAAGTCTGATTTGATTGTTGTGAGAAGTCAACTAGTCCTTTCATTCCTTTTATTTCTATGCATCTACAACAATAACTTACAGTCTTTTAGAGTGTACCTAGGACACTGAAGTAACTTACCTAGGTTTACAAAGGCAGAAGGTTTCACACATAGTCCTAGATCCAGAGCTTGACTCGGAGGTCAATTTTGTTTTCTTTAAATGAGGAATCAATAAGGAGTAGATAAATATTTGGCAGAACATTAGAAGCAGAAAGACACTTGTATCAGAGAGGATGAAGGACAACAGTAGTCTAAGTTCAAGGCAAGTGATAGGGGTCCAATAAGTTTTTTAAAATTTCAAGAAGGAATAAGACAACGTTAAGCAGAAGCATATATTAATGTCAATGAGATGACAGCTGGAACAGTTTTCCATCTGGTTCTGTCCCTACGGTTTCTCTGTGGCAGGAACCAATAACAGCATTATTGCTCTGAGTCCTGAAGGTGAGAATAAATAACTGACAGCACCTAGTTGAGATGAATCAGGAAGAAAGGATCAGCAGCTGCCCCTAGTGAAGTAATCTTGCTGCTGAGAATTGAACAAAAGTTTAACATTGCAGTGGTAAGGTGCTTTTCCATTCAGGGCATTTCCCAAAGCATTACTAAATGGGGAGATCATGTGGGAAAGTTGAAGGAGCATGGGCATCATGCCTGCAATTCTGATTATTTATGTGACCTTTAGGAAGCTACTTAGGGCATCTGGGCCCCAGTTTTCTCATCTATAAAATGAAAGGATTAGGCAAAGTGGCTTCTGAGATCCCCATCCAATTCTAGAACTATGATTCTATACTCTTATCTTATAGAAACCTCTCAATAGGGGATATTTTATATATCAATGACATGTTCCTATTAAAAGTGAATTCTACTCATCATAGAGATTACCAGAAGGGGAAAAGCAAAGATGAGAAACATTGCTGGGTCAAAAAATACTTAAAGGGATTTAAACTCTCTGGTAAGGGCATCATAATCTGAGCAATGTATCTGTGTCCAGTCATCCCACTTATCACTGGATGGTAAATGTGGTTGACCTGATGACATTTTGTCTACTGAGTGCTGACCTTAAAGTCAGTAAGACCTGAATTATTAGTCATCTCACAGTGTGTATAAAATGTGTGCGTGTGTGCATGTGTGAGTGCGTGTGTGTGTGTGTGTGTGTGTGTGTCTTTTATTAACTGTGTGGCTTAGGGGAAATTATTTAACCTTTCCAAGCTTTAGCTTCTTTATCTGTAAAAATAGAGCTTTTATGCATGTACCTCACAGAGTTGCTTTGACGACCAAATGAGATATTATGTATAAAGGGCCTTTCAAAATTCACATTCACCATATGAATGTGAACAATTGTTACTAGTATATGATTTTTGATTATACAGTGCTCCAAGCAACTAAGTCTGTATTGCAGAGTTGATACCTATTCACACTGATAAATAGAATTTCCTACTAGTCTCCTAGAACTACAAGTCAGACAAGATTAGGAGGGAAGCAATAAATTGGGAAATCATGTTTACATTTAAGGGTTCTGATAAAGGCCTCATTTCTAAAATATATAGAGAATTGTCTCATATTTATAAGAATTCAAGCCACTCTCCAATCAATAAATGGTCAAAGGATATGAACAGACAATTTTCAGAGGATGAAATTAAAACTATTTCTAGTCATATGAAAAGGTGCTCCAAATCGCTATTGATCAGAGAAATGCAAATTAAGACAACTCTGAGATACCACTATACACCTGTCAGATTGGCTAAAATGACAGGAAAAAATAATGGCAAATGTTGGAAGAAATGTGGGAAAACTGGAACACTGATACATTGTTGGTGGAACTGTGAACAGATCCAACCATTCTGGAGAGCAATTTGGAACTATGCTCAAAAAGTTATCAAACTGTGCATACCCTTTGATCCAGCAGTGTTTCTGATGCGTCTATATCCCAAAGAGATCGTAAAGGAAGGAAAGGGACCCACATGTGCAAGAATGTTTGTGGCAGCCCTTTTTGTAGTGGCTAGAAACTGGAAACTGAATAGATGCCCATCAATTGGAGAATGGCTGAATAAACTATGGTATATGAATGTTATGCAATATTATTGTTCTATAAGAAACGACCAGCAGGATGATTTCAGAGAGGCCTGGAGAGACTTGCATGAACTGATGCTGAGTGAAATGAGCAGAACCAGGAGATCATTATACACAGCAACAACAAGACTATATGATGATCAATTCTGATGGACATGGCTCTCTTCAACAATGAAATGTTTCAAACCAGTTCCAATTGTTCATTGAAGAAAGCCATATACACCCAGAGAGAGGGATGTGAAATGTGGACCACAACATAACATTTTCATGCTCTCTATTGATGTTTTCTTGCATTATGTTTCCCTTCTCAAATTTTTTTTCTTGTAGATCCGACTATTTTTGCACAGCAAGATAACTGTAAATATATATACATATATATATACACAATTCGATTTGTCAAGTATTTTAACATAATTAATATGTAGTGGACTTCCTGCCATCTAGGGAAGGGGTGGGGACTAGGGAGGAAAAATTTGTAATGGAAAGCTTTGTAAGGGCCAGTGTTGAAGGATTACCCATACATATGCTTTGCAAATAAAAAGCTTTAAAAAAAAAAAAAAAAAAAAAAAAAAGAACTACAAGTCAGAGATCTGGTTCTCTCCTGACAAAAAAAAAAAGTTTATTTGCAAGGAACTACGAATTAATTATACCTGTAACATTTTACAAATAGCTATAAAAATGTAAACAAGACCAGAGTTGGAAGGGATCTTAGAAACCATTTAGTCCAACATCTTTATTTTATAGATGAGTAAACTAAAGCCAAAAAAGGCTAAGTGGCTTACCTAATATTGCCCAATTTGTTGATGTACCAATGAGAAGACTACTATTCCTTCCTTATGGCTAATCTAACGTCTTGTTATATTTTTTACCAGAGTACTGCCCATTGATGGTCATCCTCAGAACATGCATGAATTTGACCTTCCTGATGAGTTGTACAGAGAATCTTCAATATTCTCTACCTGTTGCTTATCTTAGCCCATAGGGTTTTGGAGAGATAAGTTCTGGTCACGAGTGAGCAAGAATTCATAAGTAACTATGTAATATTGAAAAGTCTTATTGGCAAGGGAACCAGAACAAGTGACTAAGTAGAGGCTAAGCTAGAACTGAAGTTGCAAAGAAAACTGAGTTTATGATCTCTTTGTCTCTCTTTGACAGTGGTTAGAGTGGCAAGAACTGCTAAAGCCATTAGGTGAAGAGGGCAACTAGTCATTTCTCTATTTGTGAGCTAATGGTGCTTCTATTTCTTTAATTTCTTGTATTTATTCTTTCTGTTGTTAAACAAATAAATTCCATGAGATAAACATACTCAGGTAATCTGTGAGACTAGGAGATCCATCAAAACTATCCACAGACCAAATGACAACCAGAATCCCAGAGATGGTCAATGGCCAGCCCTGAGGAATTACTTGCTCTACCCAAAACAACCATGGATGGATTCAGTAGTCAAGATGCCTTGTCACTGAAAGAGCTAGCCTAATGAGCAAAAGTCTGAATAGCCCATTAGCTAGGCCCTATCTAGCCAAAATTCTATTGGGAATTCCTTAAAGGAAGAAAAGAACTCTCAGGATCAGGCAATATCTTCCCATTCATATCCCCTTACCCATTCTCACACACACACACACACACACACACACACACACACACACACACACACACA
>JAJPUD010007611.1:0-20621 GCA_023553655.1 Myrmecobius fasciatus | reverse complement strand
CAGCACAACTGGTTTGAATCACATCATTGTTGAAGAGAACCATGTCCATCAAAATTGATCATCGTATAGTCTTGTTGCTGTGTATAATGTTCTCCTGGTTCTGCTGATTTCACTCAGCATCAGTTCATGCAAGTCTCTCCAATCCTCTCTGAAATCCTCCTGTTGGTCATTTCTTACAGAACAATAATATTCCATAACATTCATATACCATAATTTATTCAGCCATTCTCCAATTGATGGGCATCTTTTCAATTTCCAGTTTCTTGCCACTACAAAAAGGGCTGCCACAAACATTTTTGCACATGTGGGTTTTATATTCCTTTTTAGAGCAGATTTTGGTATATTCTTTGTACTTCTGAATGAGAACTTACAGATTCATCATAAAATAAACTCAACCATGAGAACCCTACATACAAGAAGTGTTCATGAGATAGGACTGGAATTGAAAAAAAAAAAGTCAAATTAGGGGAGAATAGATGGTTCCACTAATGGTGGTTAGCTGACTCACTTATACTAGAATTATGTATTAACCAACTTTAGTTGGTTTTGGAAATTTTTAATTCATACATTTAGTAAAGTAAGAATTTGGAAAGTAGAACGAAGGGGGAAAAGGGAATATTATGTTATCTTTATTTTATTGCATTTTAGTTTATTTTGTTAAATATCTTCCAGTTGTACTTTAATCTAGTTCTAGCTGCACTGGAAGTATTGTGAGTAGTATATGTATTTGACACTGTTTTAGAGGATTAATGATAAATGCTATTGTTAATTTCAGTAATGTTCATTGTAAGTCTTGTTGACTTCTTGAGAGAAAAAAAAAGATCATCTGGAGAGATTAAGTGAGCCCCAAAGTAAAAAGGTAGAAGACATATAGACTTGGCTTATTGAGTTAATTATAATTAATATTTGTATAGTCATTTGAGTTTACAAATATCTAGTTCTTGGAAACTGAGTGGATGCCCATCAATTGCAGAGTGGTTGAATAAATTATGGTATATTAATGTTATGGAATATTATTGCTTTGTAAGAAATGACCAGCAGGACGATTTCAGAGAGGCTTGGAGAGACTTGCATGAACTGATGCTGAGTGAAATGAGCAGAACCAGGAGATCATTATACACAGCAACAACAGTTTTACATGATGATTAGTTCTGATGGACATGGCTCTCTGCAACAAAGAATTGTCTCAAACCAGTTCCAATTGTTCAGTGAAGAAAGCCATATACACCCAGAGAGAGGGATATGTAATATGGACCACAACGTAACATTTTCATGCTCTCTATTGAAGTTTGCTTGCATTGTGTTTCCTTTCTCTGATTTTCTTGTTTTTCTTGTAGATAGGATTTTTCTTGCACAACTTGTCAAGTATTTCAACATTATTAACATGTAGTGGACTTCCTGCCATCTAGGGGAGGGGAGGGGACTGGGGGTAAAATTTGTAACGGAAAGCTTTGTAAAGATCAATGCTGAGGAACTATACATACATATGTTATACAAATAAAAAGCTTTAATAAAAAAAAATCTAGTTTTATTCTTTTTCCACACTTTGTCCACAAAATAACTACCAGTTTTTGAACTCTTCTTTTATTATTGTATTAGTCACAACATATTTCTTTTCCCCCATTATTAGTAATCAGTTCTTTTTCTTTGTCTTATTTCTTTTTGGAGTTCAAATCAACGATTTTAATATAGGTTTCCTTCATGTTGAAGTACAGAAACAACATACAGACTAATGCTCCCTTTGAATTAGTTCAGCTTCATTTCCTAGTCTTTCTTGCCTTTGAATAAAGAATAGCTAGGAAAATGCTTTCCTTGGATCATTCTTCTTCTTCTTCCCCACAAGATTTTTTTAAATCATAATACCTCTTTTATTTTGTGTGTTTATTTTCAGATAAATGACAATTTGATTCTTGATACCTCGGATGATGAGGAGTTGAGGGAACAGCTGGATATGCATTCAATTATAGTTTCCTGCATCAATGATGAACCCCTTTTCACAGCAGATCAGGTATGAAGAAAATATATTCCTCAGTAAAAGTCAAAGTGAAGATTGAAAATGATTTTCAGTGAATTCTTCAGGAGATTCAAAAGTTGTTGGATTTCAATTATTTTCATTTATTTTTAAATATACTTATTTCTCAAACTAGAATTAGAAAAATTTGTGCTATGTTGAATCTTTCAAATTAAAGGTATAATTTTATAGCATCCCTGCTACTGATAATAGAAATCTAGATTGTAAATGCTACTTAGTTTTACTGAAAGATAGATAAAAAATAATGAGCCTACATATTCAATTTGATTAAACTTTGGATGAAATATATCAGCATGTGTCAGAAATATAAACTCAATACTTTTTTTTTTTTTTTGCTTTTTTGCTGAGGCAATTGAGGTTAAGTAACTTGCCCAGGTCATACAGCTACGGAATGTTTAAGTGTTTGAGATCGATTTGAACTCAAGGTCCTCCTGACTTCAGGGCTGGTACTCTATCCACTGCGCCACTTAGCTGCTCCTAGACTCAATACTTTTGAAAGAAGTGAATATTTTCTGTGGAATGTTATAGAGTGCCAGTTTTGTTTGCATTTTGCACCAGTTGATGTAGCTTTTTCATTTTTTATATAGTCTTCCCACCTCTGTTGTGCATCAGAATCTAGTGCAAAGACTTTTTCCTGAAACCATATTTGCCATGGTTATTGAACATATAAATTCTATTATTCTGCATTTTAGACCAAATAGCAGAGGTCATTGAGGGGATGGACTATGACAGAGGTTAGGAAATACCGATGAAGAGAAAAATAGGAAGTACAGTAGTTATGCCTTTTTCTTTTTCTAGGTTATCCTTACACACACTGATATCCAGATGTAGTTCTGGATTTGGAAATAAAGTGAATAATAAAAACAACATAATGGATAAAAAGTAATTGATTAAAAATGTGCTTATTTAATCTTACCTGAAAAGACTTTCTGGAAAATTACTGTAGGATTATAGGGCTAAATGTGACCTAAGATTTGGCAAAAGACATTTTTAGCAAATAAAATTTAAACCATCTCACGGTCTACCTTAATTTTAAGACTTTTAGAACAGCTTTTTCCACATCCTTTTCAAAACAATGTGTTAGAATATTTAACAATGCTTATTATAGCAAAATTATTTTGTATAATTAATGTAATTCCTTTTGTTTTGAATTGAATTATTTCTATTTTGCTTCCTAAGGGAGGTAGAAGGTATTATTTTATATTTTAATCTTCATAAATTTGGAGAATATTAAATCTTCCCATAATTTCTTTTCTTCCTCTCAACTATACCCTCCACCATTTAAATAATTGTAATTCCTTTAATAGTCTAACAGTATGACTTTTGTGGCTCTACATTGACATTTTTCTAACTTCTTAATCTGGCCTCAGTGATAGACTGCAGGATAAACATATTGTAGTAAGAGTTTGAGCAGAAGTGATCATGTTGGGAGTATTATGCTTACCTCAAAATGTAATAGCAAATTATTGCTTTTAAAGTTTGTGTTCTGTTATGATATTAAGAAGCTGATTTGATAAGGAAACACAAATTATGATTTGGTTTTCTTTTATTTTGTAATGAAATAGTCTCAGAATGATTGTGAACTTCTTAGGTGATTCAATCTTATGAAATTTTTTTTTTTTTAAGATTTTGTTTTGTATAACTTGTTTGCTGTCAAAATCTTTGGTCAGATGTAAGGACATGGCATAGTTATTAAGTGCTTATTTCTTGCACTTTTTTTCATAAATGTGAAGAATATGCTTTGTTCTTGAAACTTGTGATTCCAGAAATAGCAAAAGAAAAAGAAACAGCAGAATTACATTCTGGCTGTTTTTATTTGGTGAATCTCAAATTGCTATTTGTATAACTGGTTCTAGAAAATGATTAACTTCCTTATATGTACCTCCATATTCTACATAAAAATAACATTTAGTAGGGCTTGTAAGTCTTGCAGACAATGATTCCCAATCTTGTTTTAGTATTTCTGCTTTAATAAATTTCTTGGGTCCTCATTTTTTTCACATTTTATATATAATGTATTTTTTTTTTACTGCTAAGGAGATAATCTGTCATGTTTTATTTGAATTTTTTTTTCAAATTTTGAAATATTTTTGAATTTTGACAATATGTTTTGGCTTTTATATTACTTGTAATATTTTTATTTGTTTTATTTTAATGACTAGCCATAGATATTTCCTTTGGTAAAATGATGGATTAAGCCAGATGGTTTCTAAGATCACTTCTCTAAAAATTTTAAAGTTGTCCTAAGAATTTATTGATGAATATTAAATATTAGGGTTAGGGATAAGGTTAGTAGAATGTTATGTTTTGCATGTTCTTGAACTTTTTTCTTACAATAACTTTGTCAGATTAACATATATATGCCAGTACATATTTATGACCTTCAAGCTGTTCCAAAGTGTTTTTTTGATGTCATAGAAAGATTAAGTTATATTTATTTTAATTTTGGTATTAAGTACATCTAATTGTATTCTAATTCTTGGAAAGCTGATAATCCATTAATAGCATATAACATTTTTCTCTCTTTTTGATAAAAGCAATTTATGTTTTTGTTTTACTTCTACATGTATCTCCCTCCTTTTTATTCAGAGAGTAGTGCATTTAATAAAGAATAGAAGAGAAACAAAAAGCAGTTCAGCAAAGCTAAGCAATATGTAAACCAAATAGTATGAATTGTTCCAATAATATAGGTGCCCAGTTATGCAAAGAGAGGATGCAAAGAGTTGCATTTTTTTTTTTCATCTCTTCCCTGGGATTAGGCTTGTTCATTAGAATTACATAGCATTCAGCTGCTGCTGCTGCTTCTTTTTTTTTTTTTTTAAGTTTGTTTTCTATTTATATTGGTGTGGTAATTGTTCCTGCTTCTCAATTTGTTTCTTCCTCAGTTCGTTTAATTGTTCTCATGCTGCTCTGAATTCCTCATATATTCATTACTCTTATGCACTAACGTATTACATTCAGGAACCACAATTTGTTTAACTTTTCTCCATTCAGTGGGCATCTATTTAGTTTCCAGTTTTTTGTTACCACAAAAAGTGCTGTTGTGAATATTTTAGTATATATTCTGTCTTACTTCATTCTGGTACATGACAGGATGGATCTCTGGGTAAGGATATTTTTGTTACTTTGTCACTAAAGAATGATTCCAAAATTTTTTTCAGAATGATTGGGCCAGTCCATATCTTTAGAAGTAATATATAGATTTTCACAGCCCCTCCAACCTAAACTAATCCTGTTTTTTTCATCTTTATCAAAAGAAAGTCAACTAGGTAGCATAAGGGATAGAGAGGTAGATTTGGAGTAAGGAAAACCTGAGTTCAAATCCTAGTTAAAACATACTAGCTGTTCATCTCTGGCCAAGTTACTGCTTCTTCTTTTGTAAAATGGGCCTAATAATAGCACCTACCTTACAGAATTGGGAGGAGGATCAAGTGAGATAACATGCATATAATGCTTTGTAAACCTTAAAGTGCTTCATAACTAGATGTGAGGGGAAATCTCAGAGTTATTTTGATTTTTTTCATTTCTTAATAATTTGAGTGAGGGCAATTAGACCTATGATTTCATTGGTATCAGGAACTCTCAGTGAAGCAATTCCTGCTACCAGTATATCTGCTCTGCCAGCAACTTGTAGTCTTTGAGAACTACTTGGAGCACTGTGACTGCTCAGTCAGGGACTTGCCGAGGTCACACAGTTAGTACTAGTTGGAAATTCTTTTGATCATATCTTTTGATCAGTTTTCCCTTGGACAATGGCTTTTAGTTTTATATTTTTGAGTTTCATATATGTTTATTCTTAGTCAGAATATGTGATTAATTATAACATTTTCTATTAGTCACCATGTTGGATAACAGAGTTTACTGTAATTATACTTTAATGTCTCTAAGCGTATTATAGGAATTTTTTCTTCCTTTATGGTTAATAATGCATCTTTTAATAAAATAACTTTAATAATAACAAATTAAAAATAATGAATATTAATAACTCATTTGTTTATTTAATATAATAAAACCAAAAAACTTTATTATTATAAAACACTTTTTTTGGGGGAAGGTTATTGAAGAAATAGAAGAAATGATGCAAGAATCACCCGATCCAGAAGATGATGAAACTCCAACACAGTCAGATCGTCTCTCCATGCTTTCTCAGGAAATTCAAACTCTTAAGAGATCTAGTACAAGCAGTTATGAAGAGAGTAAGAAACCTTACTTAAATTTATATCTTTAAACTTGTTTTTCCCTATCACCTAGTTTGTATAGATTTGATCTATAATCTCTTTTATCGTTTAAAAGTGGCTTTCCTGTCTTTTCTCCTGGGATACTTTAGAATCATAATTGGGACTAGAATACATAAAATAATTATATAATGCAATTTAATAACTTATTACTCTTAATAACTTATAAACATGTATAATTAGTTTGTGATTATTTAGCTGCTGGTTACCTAGAACCTCAACTAATTATTTCTGTATGTCTCACCTTCCAAATGGAGTAGATAGTGTTGAGAAACTTAACTGTCTTCTTGCTTATTTAGTTTATAGATAGAGGTATATATTGAGGAATAAAGAATTAAAAAATTTCATGGATAATTTTCTTTGGAATATTTTAATATGCTGAGTAGTAAGATTAATTTTCCTGGATTTGACTTCAACATGCAAATGAACTGTGATACAATACAGTGACTAAAGTCTTATAGCTTCTCTAGTTTGGCTCAGGTTCAACAAATCATTTTTATTATTATTTCTTCTCATTGTGCATTAGAAAATGTGGTAGCTGTTAGAACTGTAGAGAAAAGCTTATAATTGTCCTTCATTCATATAGGGGTTTGAGTGATTTCTTTTATTCTTCCATCCTTAAAAAAATATTCCTGGGAAATTGAGAATTTCTGGATGCATGTAGTTAATTAATGTTTTTCTCCTAAAACTGGCTTCTGCTAAATTACTTGTGGTTTCTCGTCAACAGGTATTTTCCTCAGCTTTTTCCTTTTCTTTTTGTACTTCCCAGCTGAGCTACCAGGCATGGGAAAAATTGGCTTAGACATGTAACTAATTTCTTTTGTATCTATCTGCTTATATATCTGACAAGCTATTTACCCTTTACTCAAGACTGCCAATCAGAAATTTAAGCAACTGTCCCTTTTCCCCAGAAAAAAATGAATAGTTATTTTAATTGTTGGTAATCACATTTGCTCTTTAGTATAAAAAACAGTCTGTCTTTTTTTTAGAAATCATTTTTTCTTAATATACTGTACTTTGTGGTTGGTTTTAGGGGTAAAAAGGCTCTCAGTGAGTGAATTAAATGAACTACTAGAAGAAATTGAGACTGCTATCAAGGATTACTCTGAAGAGTTGGTTCAGCAATTAGCTCTTCGAGATGAGCTAGAATTTGAAAAGGAAGTGAAAAACAGCTTTATTTCTGTCCTTATTGAAGTTCAGAACAAACAGAAGGAACATAAAGAAACAGCAAAAAAGAAAAAGAAGCTGAAAAATAACAGCCCACAGAATGGCAAGAATGAGAAAAGTCATATGCCTGGAACAGTAAGTGAGATGTTTGGTCCTCATATTCATAGGCAATATTCATCTCCAACTGCATATGGATTAAGTCAGTAATACTTTATAACACAAAAAACCACAGAACTCTTAAATAATAAATACGAAGGAGGTTGTTATTTTGAAAAAACAAAATCAGCTCTCACTGAGGCATGTCATTGCTGCTATAGAAATACCCTGTTTTCTTAATGAGAAGGGGAAGTGGAGAATCCAACACAGAGAAATAAGATAGGAATGAGTAGAAATGGTGAGAAGGTAGGGAAAGTTCCAAGAAGTGACTAGTATGAAGATAGCACAGTTTTTTTTAAATCAGAAAAATGCAGTTCTTTCTTTTTTTTTTTTTTTATTAAAAGCTTTTTATTTACAAAACATATGAGTGATTTTTCTACATTGACCTTTGCAAAACTTTTTTTTTTCCAAGCTTTTCCCCTCCCTCCCCCTATACCCCACCCTTGATGACAGGTAATCCAATACATGCCAAATATGATAAATTATATGACAAATCCAATATATGCATACATATCTATACAGTCATCTTAGCAGTTGTTTCAAAATGTCAGTCTTTATAGGTAAAATAAATTATGAGGCAGCATTTCCTAATAGAAATTATCCCACTTGAAGAGATCCCACATAAAACACTTGGCTAATCATTTTAGTTCTCTCATAATAGAAAATTGGTGAGAGTTGCTGGCACCAATAATACCTGAACTTTATTCCCAGCTCTTTTGTGTTTCTGGAGCAGTCCTGTAGTTTCCTTTGATGAGACTGCAGTCTGTCTTTCATTCAGTAGTTGTTTTTTTTATTATCTGTATCTTTGTTCCACTTTGACTATGTTTACTTCTAGAACCATTTTGGGATACTCCAACATATTCATTAGCATTGTCTGCTATAAACCAAGGAAAACCAACTTTGCTTTAAGAGTAAAAATGCTTGCTTAAGGACCAGTTTTCCTAAAGAGAACTGGCCTTTTAATTTCATTGTTGAGTATGACTTTAGGGGAAAAAAGACAAAGATAAAGTTATAAAACATTAAACATAGTTTGCTACAATCTAAATTCTAGTTTCATCTAAATTATCAAGTTCAGTTTATGAACTAGCATTCCTCAAACTCTGTACTGTATATATTTGGTATTTCATGTAATGTGAATAGGGATTCCATTAGAAAAATTCTGTCCTAGGAATATTTTTCCATTTTTTTCCCTCTAAAATAATAACAAAAATTATGTCTGTATCAAATATGCTTCTTCTGTATATCAGTTTTGGGAGTATAAAAATAGTCTTGTTTTTCCTTTTGTTTCATGCACAAATTTTCCTGACCTTCAACCTTAGGAGCATTTCATACCCCAAAATGACCCAAATTTTTTTTATGGTTTACACTGCTATCTATATTTCTAGTCCCACAAATGTTCTTAGACTTAATTAGTTTAGGAAATGTTGTAGTAGACACATGCATGTCATTGACTAAAGTTGAGTGAGTCCTGGAGGGGGAATGCAATTCTTGAGTTGCTGTGCTGTCACAGAGATGTTAATCCAAACAAAAGTATCACATCACCTAAAATGCTGTGCTATTATTGGTCTCAGTACAAGGTGGTCTCTATTGCAGGGATATTTTCTTCAAGCAAAAATAGAAATTGACAAAGTCAGTCTTGAAGCACAGTTTGTATATTTAAAGAGAAAATATTTTTAAATATGTCTAGCTTTCTTGCTTTCTTACAGAAAAGATTTATTTTCCAAATTTCTTCAGAAGGTGTACATACTCACAACTTTATCTAAAAAGAATCTAGCTATGCAAGAATAGGAAAGGATGGGGCGGGGCTGGGTTGTGAGCAACTAAGACAGATACTATTGTTTTCTAGCTTTTTGAATCACTAGAGTAGTAGGTGACACTTAAATCAGCTGATTCACTGATTTAAATGCCAGATCTTAAATTGCTTTGTTTTTCTATGTTGTGTAGTTTTATGCCTAACCCCTTTTAGACAGAGACAGGAAGACAGGACCTGGGACTGATTTTTCTTGTGTGACTCATAAACTGGCTCTAAAGGCATTTCCAAAAGAAGAGTTCCAAAAATATTTTGAGTAATGATAGTACTGTTAATACAAGAGTTTAGCCCCACTTTCTTTCTATTGCATTGCCCCTTCCCTCTCATGACTAGTTTGAAGAAAAATACTACTTTGGAAATTTGGTTTTCGTTTTGTTAAATATTGAAAGTAACAAATAATTTATTACTTTATGTTCATACTATGCATAGTTTAAAATTTTCTTTCTTCAATTAATATAAGAGGATAAAATTTACTTTTAATTTAAAAAAAGAAAAAGAACATGCTAAATAGATTTATCCTTAGATCAATTTCTGGGCAGCTTGTGGATTCTAGCATTGTGTTATATCAAGACATGGTTAAAATTGGAGCCATTAGGCAAATCTGCTTCATACCATTTATGGTATTAAGAAGCTGATTTGATAAGGAAACACTAATTATGATTTGGTTTTCTGTTATTTTGTAATGAAATAGTCTCAGAATGATTGTGAACTTCTTAGGTGATTCAGTCTTGTGAATTTTTTTTTTTTAAGATTTTGTTTTGTATAACTTGTTTGCTATCAAAATCTTTGGTCAGATGTAAGGACGTGGCATAGTTATTAAGTGCTTATTTCTTGCATTTTTTTCATAAATGTGAAGAATATGCTTTATTCTTGAAACTTGTGATTCCAGAAATAGTAATAGGTGGTTTATTATATTCTGGCTGTTTTTATTTGGTGAATTTAAAATTGCTATTTGTATAACTGGTTCTAGAAAATGGTTAACTTCCTTATATGTACCTCCATATTCTACATAAAAATAGCATTTCGTAGGGTTTGAGATGTGTGAGCTATTTTCTCAGAAATCTTGATACTGATCCATATTGAAACTCAAAGTTGAATCTTGTTTTTAGTATTTCTTAGGGTAGTTTCAAGTAGTACTCATATTTATTGTTTACTATTCTGATGTTGCATTAACAATAGTCTTTTTTTTTTTTTGACTTTTGGTTTTTTCCTTATACTATTGGGATCTTATTTTCTTAAGTATTCTTAAGTGTGAATAACATAATCATTGTAATTGAAAAGGCAATTTTCATTACAATGAAAAAACAATTTTAAGTACTTTTCCATGATAATACCTCAAAGAAGTAGCTTTGCTGTTTTATATATGTTACAACTTTTTTTAGTCCAGGGACATAACTTAAGAAACTGAAGCCCAAAGGAGTTAAGTAACTTGCCATGGTCACAAAAATTTGTATCATTGGTCAGATTTGAATCCTCTGGCTTAGGAGCAGATCAACTTACCCATAAGTTTGCTCTTCCACTCATACAAAACCTTTACCATAGGCATCTGTATTCAAATCAAGGACATCCTTGATGTAGATATGAGCAGAAAACAGTCTTTCATTAAGCAGTATTCAATTATGTACCACATCTTTGCCATTTCACAAGTAATTGAAAGATAAAAAGAATGTAAAATCTGATTGTGTGTATTGTTTGTTGAATGAAACACATTTGATTTGGCAGAACAAAACAGCTGCCTTATAGTGAGTTTATTCCCCATTCATATCTCAAGATTGTTCAGGATTCCTTGGAAGATGTGGCAACAGAAAACATCCTGGTCAGTGAATTATTTTGGAGATTAGCTTTTCTTCTGTACTTGATGTTATTTCTTAATGAATTTAATCTAAAATTATAAGACAAAACAGCACTTTTATGGAAAATTTGTACTTCAGTAAATTGATCAAAACTAACATTTCAATCATAGCTAATATCCAGCTGCTTTGTATACTTCTTGAGCCATCAGAAGTTAAAACAAGAAGCAATATCTCCCATTTCCTTACAAATTTTGCAGTGGATATCTTTTCTAAGCTCAAACTAACGTTCCAGAAGCATTTTTTGAATCTTGATGTAAATGGAAAAGAATTTTCCATATTTTAAAATCTATCTAACTGTGCTATTGAGGAACTTCTACCTCACTTTCATCTGGAAGTGATTGTCTTTTACTTTAAAGACAAATATCAAGAAAAAAATCTAGTAGAATTTTATAGATGTCTTCTAAGGGATGTATATGTTTAATTAAAATCATGTTTGTGCATTGATATCAATATTGGCCAGTTTAATTTCAAAGATAAAATTGGTGAAATCTTATTACTCATTAGCATTAACAGATGAATAGTTGCAATTGCAATCCATTTTGATGTTAGGGAATACCATTCAACCTTAATTAAATGTTGTTCCTCTCAAAAAAGAGAGTAGCGTTCTCATTAGTAGAAGAATTACAAAAAATTGAACTTGATATTATCATATTTTTAATATTGTTGATAAAAATTTGTGGAAATTTTTTTTCTTGTCATGTAACTTCATGTCCTTGATTTTGTCTTGTGGGCCTGCAAAGTTTAAGATATTTATTATCTGACCTTTTACAGGAAAAAGTTTGCTGACCTCAGCCTTAGAATTTTACCTTGAACAGAAAAAGCTGGGTTTAGATTCAGCTTCTTGTACTGGTTTTTTGATCATGGGCAAGTCATTTACCTTCTTTTGGCCTGACTTTTCTCTTAATAATATCATCTATTTTAACAGGTAATTTGGAGTTTTATCTAAATGTGACATTTATATAAAGATAAGGTACTTAAACTTTAAAGTGCTATACATATCTGTTACTTTCATTATTTACAACAGTATCATATGATAATCTACCAATTCAAGCCCTAATAAATAGTAAGAAGCAGTCCTTACCGTCAAAAAGATTTAAATTCTCCAAAAACTTCAGATACATTTGAAGAAATATGTTTTATTATTCATGTATAAACTATAGGTCATATACATTACCTAAATATTTTATGTATTTAAATACTTCTTTTACAAAATATTTTTCAACAGATGAATTATAGTGTCATAGATTTAGGATTAGAAGTGACTTTAAAACTCATCTAGCCCAAATTCTTTATTGTATGGGCTGTTGAAACTGAGGACTTGCCCAGGATCACACAGATAATAATTGGTAGAGGGAGGATTTGAACACAGGTCCTTTTATTCCAAAGCCTAAGGTTTTTGGTTCACCATGTTTCCCCAATTAATATCCACATGAGATATCAATTATGAATAACTAAAAAGTGACAATATGTCTTTTGCATGGAATGGGATATTATAAAGGCATTTCCAAAAATGAGATCTTGCACATTTTTGAGCATTTAATAATTTTGGAAGTAGTTTTGTTAATAGAACATGCATATCTTAAATGTTAGGAAGATTTTTTATAGACATATAAGTTTATTGTCTATTAATACATGTTTTCAAGAAGTGGTCAAAAATTTCTTGTTGCCAATGGTACTCATTTGTTTTTGTATATAGACATTTTTCATAGAGCACTCCTGATTTATGATTTTTTTCATTATTTTTGCATTATTTAACAGATTTCATCTTAATTATTTTTTGTCAGATAATGATAACAATAGGCTTTCCCCAAACAAAATATTGGTAGCAACAAGTCTGTGCAAAAGCCATGACGTAGTATGTGGTTTATTTTAAAAGATGCTTAGAAAAATCAGACATAGTTTGATGTAATGACTAGTAATGATCATTTTATTCATTTCTTAAATGACTTTTGAAAATACTTAGTGATAATTTAATTTCATTATGAAATTTACTAACAATTGAATAAAATTTTAGAATGTTTTTTAGAAGGAAAAAAATAAGGATAGACTGGTTCTATTCCAATTAGATCTGAGTTCATGTTAGGTCAGCAAGCCTTGGAAATCTTATTTCCTCTTTTTTCTTTATTCTAATGGAATACTTATAAAATAACAGTTCTTTGTTTTTTTGGGAAAAAAAACAACTCAATACCTTTATCTGTAATGTCTCAATTCAATTTTCTGACTTTTGCTAAGATCCAGGCTTTGAAGCACATGTGAAGCAGTTTGTTTTAATAATATTTTAAATAGCTTCAGTTTGATATAAAAACTTTTTTATCTTCTTGTAAGCCATTGGTTAAGCCAAAGATAAGTATGCCTCTTTTTTGTTGTTGTTTTAAAGTAATTTTCCATATTCTGTGTTTTAATCATTTTAAACAAAAAAAATTCCTTTATTAAAAATGATAAAAAGTCCAGGAAACTTAAAATTTGACATTTGAAAATTATATCATTTAAATTTTATTGAAAATAATGTGTATTGCCACACAGTGATAAATCATAATTTTGTTTCTTTACTTTTTCCTTACAGTTTGAACTCTTGGATATAGAAAATGTTATTGAGGAGAGGCCAGAGAGGTGAATTTGTTTCCAGGAGCATTTTGGTACCCCTTAAATTTATTTCTACTTAGAATTTTAGGCTTAAAAAAAAATCTGGTATGACTCCATTCATAGAATTTGTTTATTATTAGGAAACTGGAAGTGAGAGAAAGGTATGATAGTATAAGTTTCTTTGACATAGATCAGGATACTTTTCAGCATTATGGTGTGTGTGTGTGTGTGTGTGTGTATGTGTGTGTGTGTGTGTGTTTCTGTGTCTGAGACCTCCTTTTGGTACCTCCCCCCAAATCTTACATTGTATCAGATCATTCTTATTTTTAAGTTTTCATGGTGTTTTCCATTCTTTTTTTTTTTTTTTTCCAGAAGGACCTGGAATTTCCTAAGGTGTTGAAAATTCCAGTTTTATATTTTTGACTGATTTTAGAGGTGTCACAGATTGTAATTTATAGTCTTTAAAATATCTTCAGGCCTTTAAGCAGGATCTCAGCTAGGGGAATCCAAAATATTATTTTTTTTGTATGTTAATCAAGTATTTTAAAAATGATTTTTTTCTAATTTCCTTTAAGAATAGATGGTTAGGGGCAGCTAGGTGGTGTAGTGGATAGAGCACCAGCTCTGAAGTCAAGAGGACCTGAGTTCAAATTTGACCTCAGATACTTAACACTTCCTAGCTGTGTGACCCTGGGCAAGTCACTTAACCCCAATTGCATCAGCAAAAAAAAAAAAAAGAAAGAAAGAAAGAAAGAAAAAAAAGAAAGAGTAGATGGTTATCTGGCAGGCTTAAAGTTATTGATAAGAAATCTAACCCTAGAGTTTTTACTTTTAGAGCATTTATGTGTATTCTTGAAGATCTTGGAAAATGTGGTTATTCCTTTTAACTTGGGATTTTATTGTCTTTGCTTTTTACATCTTACTTATACTCAATTGTTTCTAGTTTTATGGGGGAAAAGAAACCAACCACCCAAAAAACAACCAATTTCCCGTGAGTGACTGGTGATAATAGTTTAAGAATATGTTCAACTAAGGAAGGAAATGGTCATTAGGCAATTGTGCCCATTCTCAAGTCTGAGTAATATTACTTAAAGCACTGGATCAAGTAATTAACTCCTCTAATTTATATATTAATATTTCTTTGGCATCTTTTCAGTAGTGGGGTTAGTAATTAGTTAAATATTGTAATGCTTAATCATTTCCCTACTTCTTAAACATGGTCTTATTAAAAATTCCATTCTGCAAGGGGCATATTATGTGGATATCATAATTGTTTTGTGAGAAGAGTTGTAAAAAAAGTGATTGGATAGATTCCAAAAAGAAATAGGCCCATATCTTCATCAGCTTTTAACACTGTGTAAACTAAGCCTGCCATTCATATTTCTCCATTTTAATTTTGGAAATGGTTAGCTCATGTTTCATTAGAGAAATGAACTTCTAAACATTCAATAAGCACTGAATAAATTGGTTTTTCTATCATAGGTATTACTGTCACTTATTTTAATTAAAATTTGTAACTTTTTATATATGTATAACCTTTACTTTGTTTTGTGTTAATAACCTTGAAACTTGGTTTCATCAGTGTCTGAATTTGCTGGGTGAGCAGATGGTCAGCTGAAAAAAATCCAATTCATTGTACTCTTTTATTATTCCTTTTAGCACATGAAAGTCTCATGTAGATTAAGCCATTCTTCTCATTCAAAAAAACCATAAGTTTATCTTGGTGCTTTGTTGGTTCACAAGTTCCCAGTGTAAACCTTCTGAATGAAATAATGGTTACAAGAAATATTTAACCTGTTTTTTTGAATTTTGCCACTTTTATTTCAGTTGCCTTGAAATTGGAGGGGAGTGTAGGAGGGTAGAAGGAAAGATACATCATTTTATGCAGTGCTTGTAACATGTGACTTCACGTGACAGTTAAAAAAAAATCTTGTTTTTAACAGTTAAAAAAATCTTGTGTGGAGCTCTCATTTTACTTCCTAGGACAGTTTTCTTTTTTTTTTTTTAATTATTAAAACTTTATTTGCAAAACATATGTGTGGGTAATTCTTCAACATTAACCCTTACAAAGCTTTCTGTTACAAATTTTTCCCCCCTACTTCCCACCCCTCCTCTAGATGGCAGGAAATCCACTACATGTTAATTATGTAAAAATACTTGACAAATCGAATATATGTATACATATTTCCACACTTATCATTGTTGTATAAGAAAAATCGTATCTACAAGAAAAAAAAATCAGAGAAAGGAAACACAGTGCAAGCAAACATCAATAGAGAGCATGAAAATGTTATGTTGTGGTCCACATTTCAAATCCCTCTCTCTGGGTGTATATGGCTTTCTTCACTGAACAATTGGAACTGGTTTGAAACATTTCATTGTTGAAGAGAGCCGTGCCTAGAACAGTTTTCTTAAGATTTACTTAAGACAACCTAGAATATTATGGTGATTTGCCCTTTCCTTCTCCAGCTCATCTTACAGATGAGTAAACTAAGGCAAAAAAATCATTTGCCCAGGACTGTGAAAGGAAAAACTGAAGAAATAAAGTTTCACTCTTCTGAGCATAACCATTTATTAAGCATTACATAGCAATTGCCCAACAAACTGGGACCAGGCTTTGGCAGCTTTGGCCTGGACCCTGGATATATGGGGAGACAGACTTTTTTACATTAAAAACAATTAATCAAATAAGACCAAGTAATTAAAAGGAAACAATACAGTATAACATAATCTGATTTCTACTTGGAAGAAAAATTAGGGACTTCAAGTTGGGAGGGGGAGAATGAAAAGGTACATTTCCCTAAATTCAGAAAAAGAAGTATCCCATTCCCCTTAAGTATCCATAAGCAATGAAGGAAATATGGAAATAATTATTGATTGCTTAGCATGGGGCCAGTTGAGATAAGACATATGATTGTGAGAAAACTCCTTTCTGTAATCTTTGTATCTGACCAGGTTTCTGTTCAACATAACATAGGTCCTTAGTTAAGAGTATCTAAGCAGTGATAAATGTGTTCCAGTTTTCCAGCCACATGGGGCTACATTCAAACAGTATGATAAGGTTTTTTTTTTTCTCCAATTTCTACAATTGAATAAGTTTTCTTAGAAGATAAAAGTTGAACTAGACTCATATTGAATCGACAATGAACTGAGCTAGCTCCACAATCACAAGATGGCCTCAGTATGGTTCAGTCAGTTCCTTTAAGTAACTACTTGTTATCCTAATTGTTTCAGTTTCCTCAGGGTTTACACAGCTGTTAGGTATTTGAGACTAGATTTGAACTCAGCTCTTCTTGTCTCCAGGCCCAGCACTCTATCCATTGTGCCACTTAGCCTGGGTGGATATACTGCAGTTATTCCTATTCTCTGTGCTGAAAATAAGGACTTATAACTATATTTGATTTTCTTGTATTTCTTGACCAATATTTGTTTGTTTGTTTTTTTTTCAATAATGCCCACCAGCTGCTGTTTGCTTTCATCATGGCATTAGATATCATTGTCACTTTGGTGCCCTGGAAGGCCTTTTTGCACTTGTACAACTTCTTTTTTCATATAGAGGCCATATGGCCTGTTATGGCTTTTGATGAGAAAGATTGGATCAGGGACGGGGAAATTAATGTCTGAGTGATCCTGGGCTAAATCATGATTGTTTAAGATAATCTCCTTCAAAAAACTATAAAGTTCTAACAACTTCTTTGGGTAAAAAATTTGCCACTAAGTATTCTGCCTTACTTTTGATCTGTTCCCTGGAAGAATCAACTTTGAGCTTTATTTCTTGATTTATTGTCAGCCTCTAGGACAATGCTAGCTCCCAATCTGGTGGGAGCTTTGAAATGGGAGGATCAAGAAATGAAGTAGATTTTAGTTTTTCTTGGTCCTCTACTGGCCTACTTGCACCCCTAATTTCTTGTTCCTTTCTACTACATTAACACTTTCCTCCCTGCTTGTTTGCTTCCTATTTGGCTCCCTAAATGTCCTGTTTGTTGAAGAAGAGAAGAGAACTGAGTCTAAAAACTATGGGCTAGTGAATTTGTTGTTAATTCCTGGCAAAATCCTAGATTGGATCACTAAGAAAAATTATTAGTAAAAAGTCTGAAAAGGAAATGGTGGTTACAAAGAGCTATAATGTTTTTAGTAACAAGTTAGCCAGAACAATCATATCTTTTTTTTTTTTTTTTTTGGCCAGGATTATTTAAACTTATTAGGGGGATTCTTTATATATCTTTTATATAGATTTCAGCAAAGAATTGAAAACTATATGGGCTAGATAATTGGATGGATTTTGAATTGTTTGAACTGTTGGGTAAAAAAGAATAGTCATTGATGGCTTAGTATCAACTTAAGATGACTGAAGGTGTGTACCTCAGGGCTTGACCCTTGTGTTATTTAGTACTTTAATGACTGACTTGTACAAAGGCAAAAATGGTCTTTACATAACATTTTCAGATGCTTTAGTTACGAGAATGCAGTGGATAACAGAGATAGGATCCCAAAAATGTCTCCTGTCCAGATCATTGAGCTAAATCTAATATAATGAAATTCAGTAAGGATAGGTATAATGTCATGTTTGGGTTTGGAAAAAAAAATCTGACAAGCATAAAATATGGCAAAGAAAAAGTTAGGAATTGCAAAAGATCTTGGGATTTTGGTAGATCCAGTCTAATTATATCTGGTTGTGATCTGGCTGTCACAAAAGCTGTTATAATCCTGTTTTACTTTTAAAGAAATATAGCTTTCAAGAATAAGGAAATATTAGTCCCTTTCTACTCTGTCTTAGTCATACCTCATCTGGAGTATTGTGGAGTATTAGTTTTGGATTAAGAACATTTCTAAGCTTGAAAACATCTAGAGGAGAGCAGCCAGAATGTGAAAAGTTGTTATGAGGATAGTTTGAAAGAACAGGGGATGTTTATCCTGGAGAAAAGAAAATTCAGGGTGAGTATGAATGTTATCTTCAAATATGTGAAAGGCTATTATGAGGAAGAGGGATTAAATTTGTTCCATTTGGCCTCTGGTAAATGAACCAGGAGCAATGAGTAAGAGTTACAAAGAGGCTGATTTAGATAGTGTTAGAAACCATTTCCTAGTAACTAGAGTTAACAAAAAATGAAATGTACTGCTTTAGGTGGTGAAAGGTTCCCCCTCATTAGTGATGTTCAGAGGATGGATGACCACTCATATGGTATAGTGTAGTGATTCTTTCAGGGTTTAGGTTGAACTGATGGCCACTGAGGTCCCTTCCAACTTCCAGTATATCCACTCACAATCCCTCCAGGACAAGGGGCTATTGTGTAGTAGAAAAAATGTTAGACTTAGAGTCAATTAGCTAATCATTCAAGAACATATTAAGTGCTTGCTTTGTGCCAGGCACTTTGGTAGACACTGGGGATATAGAGAATGAAGCAATTCCTATATGCAGAGAGTTTACATATGAATGAATTAGCAAATATGTAGATAGCTATATACAGAATAAATGCAAACATATTCCAAGTAATTAAATATGAGGTAGATTGCAAGGGAGGGCACTAGCTTTGAAGGAGATCAGAAAAAGCTTTATATAAAAGATGGTGCTTGAGATGTTTTACAGCAATAGAGAGACTCAGTGGGATTGAATATGACCTCTACTACTTACTGTGTGACCTTGGGCAAATAATTTAAGCTTTCTCAGCCGCATTTTCCTGTATTTGTAAATATGGGGTGGGACTAGATGATCTTTAAGACTCTTCCTTCTCTAAATTCCATGATTGTAGATTATTTTTTAGGCTGTTATACGAAGGAGACAGGAAGCCAGCCTAATAACATGGAAAAGTTGTTATGTATATGTTGGGGCGTGGGGTGGTGGAGGGAATGATGGGGAGTAGAAGGAGAGAGAGAGAGAATTTGCTAAATTAGGAACACATCAAAGTTCCATGGGTCAAATTTCTTTTTTTTTTTTTTTTTTTTTTTTTTTTTTTTTTTTTTTAAATTTTTATTTTATTTGACTAACATATGTGTGGGTAATTCTTCAACAATAACCCTTACATAGTTTTCCGTTACAAATTTTTCCCCCCAACTCCCCACCCCTCCCCCTAGATGGCAGGATATCCACTACATGTTAATTATGTTAAAATATTGGCAAATCGAATATATGTATACATATTTCCAAACTTATCATTGGTGTGCAAGAAAAATCTTATCTACACGAACGATATATCAGATAAAGGAAACACAATGTAAGCAAACATCAATCAAGGAGTATGAGAATGTTATGTTGTGGTCCACATTTCGCATCCCTCTCTCTGGGTGTATATGGCTCTCTTCAGTGAACAATTGGAGGTGGTTTGAAACATTTCATTGTTGAAGAGAGCCATGTCCATCAGAATTGATCGTCATATAGTACTGTTGTTGCTGTGTATAATGATCTCCTGGTTCTGCTCATTTCACTCAGCATCAGTTCATGTAAGTCTCTCCAGGCCTCTCTGAAATCATCTTGCTGGTCATTTCTTACAGAACAATAATATTCCATAACATTCATATACCATAATTTATTCAGCCATTCTCCAATTGAAGGGCATCTATTCAATTTCCAGTTTCTAGCCACTACAAAAAGGGCTGCCACAAACATTCTTGCACATGTGGGGCCTTTTCCTTCCTTTATGATTTCTTTGGGATATAAGCCCAATAGAAATGCTGCTGGGTCAAAGGGTATGCACAGTTTGATAACTTTTTGAGCATAGCTCCAAATTGTTCTCCAGAATGGCTGTATCCGTTCACAGCTCCACCAACAATGCATCAGTGTCCCAGCC
>JAJPUD010007610.1:11220-104429 GCA_023553655.1 Myrmecobius fasciatus | reverse complement strand
GTATGCAAACCACTGCTCTGTGGGTCTCAGTTTCTTCATCTGTATTTAAGATGAGTACGTTGGGCCAGAAGATTCTCTTATCTACTGTAACTCGTGAAACTTTACCAAAGCATGGAGAAACTATTGGCTTCATAGGTAGATGGAATATCTTTGCATATAAAAATAATAGATGGGGGGAAGGGTGGGAAGGAAGTACAACAGAAAGTTGTTGAACTTGATGTTCTCTGAGGTCCCTTCTAGCTGAAAAACTTCTGGGATGCTTTGAGAGAGTTGAAGTAAATATATTTGACACTGACAGGGTGAGTTGGGGAGCAAAAAATGTAAGAGAAGTAGAAGAAAACACAAACATTGTCCTGTAGGACTCTTTGAAACCCCAGGTGGGGTTTTCTTGGCAAGGATACTGGAGTTGTTTGTCATTTTCTTCTTCAACTCATTTTGCAGATAAGGAAACTGAGGCAGACAGGGTTAAGTGGATTGCTCAGGTCACACAGCTAGTAAGTGTTAGAGGCTGGATTTGAAGTTAGTTCTTCCTGACTCCAGGTCTGGCACTCCACCTACTGCAGCACCTGGCTACTCCCAAAGAAACATAGCAACCTGTAAGAAACAAAGAGGGAATGCCATTCAAGGTATAATAATCAAAGGTTAGTTTGTGTGGTATATAATAAGTACTGTACAATTTTAGAAAAAGGACTTATATGTTGGATTACTTGCTGTCTAGGGGAAACGGTTGGGGAAAGGGAGGAAGAAAAAATTTGGAACACAAGGTTTTGCAGGGGTGAATGCTGAAAATTATGTATATATTTTGAAAATAAAAAGCTATTATTAAAAAGAAGAAAAAAAGGGTATGAACAAAAGGAAATATATAGAGAGGGACAAAGACAGAGTTTCAGAGACAGGAGTTAGGCAATTTGGACTAATTCTCAGAGTGTGAGAAAGGGACTAGTGGAAAATCAGGCTGATAAAGTGGACTGAAGAGTGGCTAAGAATAGTCAGAGAAGAGTTCTCAGAGGTGAAATGGAGCTGGCTTAGAAAAATGAATAGTATTTAGATAGGAGAAGGAATGGTGACCAGACTGGAGAGTAGAAGAGCAGTGTAGTCCAGTAGGAAGAGCACTCCTTGGTTCTGAAATCAAAGGACTCAGGTTCAATTCTTATCACTGAGGTGATTTTGGGCACTTAATCTTTGGATCTCAGTTTCTGATCTGTAGAATGAGAGAGTTGTGACAATCAAAGGAAATAACAATTATCAAGTGCTTAGCATGATGCCTAGAACATAGTAAGTACTATATAAATGTTAGCTTTTATTACTATTAAGGCAGCTAGTTGTTGCAGTGGATAGAGTGCTGGATCTGGAATCAGAAAGTCATCTCCTCAGTTCAAATCTGGCCTCAGGCACTATCTAGCTGTGTGACCCTGGTCCAGTCACTCACCTCTGTGTGCTTCAGTTTTCTCTGGTACCTTTGCCAACAAAACCCCCAGTGAGGTTACAAAGAGTCAGACACGACTGAACAACAGAAAAGTCACTTCTGGTTCTCAATCTTTGATCCTATAAGCTGAAAGGGACCTAAGAACATAGCATTTGGAAGGGATATTAAAAACTATTTATTCCACTCCCTTCAGAGGAAGAGGAAACTGAACTTTATCTAACATCCTTCCATTTCCCACCCCATTTTCCCTACCTGTGTCAGGGAACTATGGGGAAATTTTTCTGGGGCTACGCTTTAACTAAGCTACATGGGCACTTGTGTCCATTGACATCAGCCTTACTAGGACAGAACCCTGAGACAGCAGAAATTGCCCCTAGCCAGCTCTGTGTCCCTGCTGGGACTAATCTCATCTCTGCAGGGTTCCTGTAGATGGAGCTCCAACATAGAATTGTGCATGGGGAAGGAGGGGCCACTCAGCTCTTGCTGGCCAGAACTCCAAGCAAATAACAGGATTCTAATTGTCCAGCAAAACCTGCCTGAGGCTCTGGGGTTCTGGACCCAGTGGAGAAGAATGGAAAAGTGGGTGACCATCTCAGGGAAAAGGAGTAGGACTGAAATTTTGCTTGCAAATGGGAGGGGGATGGAGGGGATTCGAGGCTGCTGATTTCTGGTTTTCTAATTGTTGTCTGATGAGCATGTGTGTTAATGAGACCAGGGATGCTCGAGGCTTGTATCAAATTAGCCATGGTCTAACAGGGAAGAACAGTTAGCAAATCCATGAATGGATTCCATTTGCCAATCTATCATTATTATTCATAGTAGAAGTAGAAACAGGGGCAATAATTAAAATGCATGTTTTTTGCCAGAGAGGTCCTTCCAAGCAGCAACTCTGGGAGGAAGATGGATCCATGTACAGAATATCCCTAAAGTCTTAGCTTAAAACTACACTAACACTCTAACTGTTGCTGTTCAGTTGTTTCCAACATTTTGTGACTCCTTTTGGGGTTTTCTTGGCAAAAATACTGGAGTGGTTTGCCATTTCCTTTTCCTGCTTGATGAGGAAATGAGGTAATTTGGGGTTAAATAACTTGTCCAGGGTCACACATCTAGTTAAGTTCCTGAGGCTGGATGTGAACTCAGGAACTCCTGACTCCTTCAACCACCAAGCTTCCTAGAATACTTGGATTAGTCTCTTGGAACCCTTAGCTCCTTTTAAGACTAAACTCAAGTATATTCTCCTTTAAAAGGTCTTTTCTGATTTTCCTTAGTTGTTAGTCCCACTTAATAATCTTTCATAATTTTGTATAAATATCACATTTACTTCTCTATGAATATAATGGGCAAAAGTACCTCTCACCCCACCATGAAATGTAAGCTACTTGAAGACAAAGACAGTCATTTTTATTTTATATTTGTATCCTGAGTGCCCAGTAGCTGCTTAATAATTGTTTCTTGATCAGTTTTTAATTCTTACTTTATAGGCGAAAAAATTGAGTTTGAGAAAAGGGAAGAGTTGCCCTTGCTCCTATAGAAAGTAAGGAGCGAACTAAGATTAAGATTATAACTCATAAATTTAGCATTAGAAAAGACCTTACAAATCATCGGTTCTCATCCCCTTGCTTTACAGAAGAGGAAACTGAAGCCTAAGGCTGTTAAATATTTTTTTTTTGCCCATGATCACACAGGGAGTAAATGACCAATTCAGAATTTGAACCTGGGTTCAAATGAGTCTTGTGACTCATGCTTTTCACTTCACCATGAACCCAATGTTCTTTTCTATTCTACATAAGAGCACTATCGAGACCATGAAGATAACTAACAACTCACATTTCTTTAGGCAAATGCAGTTTATAAAGAGCTTTATGCAATAGCTCCATGAGGTTGGCAGTGTACATATTGTCTCCAGCTTGAAGATGATGAAAATAAGCCTCTTGAGTTTCCTTATTTTGAAATGAATCATAATAATGACCCCATTGGTTCATCAGTTGCCCATGGATGAATGCTTCCTGTTATCCTCAATGTCAAGATGTTTGGAAGGGACCCATAACACATAGGTGAATCCCCTGAGGCAAACTTTGGGGAAGGCACAAATGAGAAGCTGGAACAGGTTGCAAATTTTCCTCCTTGGAGAGAATACCCAGATCAGTGAGATCACAGATCCTGGGATTATCAGACTATAGTGATACCCTATGTTGGTCTAGTAAGGTGGGCACAGGGCATGGCAACCTACCTCTGTATCAGCAGCCTACACCAGATGCTCTGCTGGGAGTTCATTCCGCCAGGGGGCAATTTCCTGGCCAAAGAGCAAGAATGGCAATTGCTAAATAATTCAGTTCATTATGGTTTGCCCCTAAATTAGAACTACATAACTTTTTTTAATCGGAAGAACCGACACTCCTCAAAATTGGCCATCAGTACACAAACACTGGTAGGAGATACGCATGATTACTCACAGTATTTGGATTGCCCTTCTCTGATGCCCTTGTGATTTATTATTTTATATAATAATAAGAACATATGTTAATAGGCAGAGAATGCTGCATTAGTTGTGGTTCTCTTTTAAGGATTACAAAGTACTTCTAGTTATTTTTTGTATGACTTGTCATATCCTCTTTGGACCTCAGTTTCCTCATCTGTAAAATGAGAGAGTACCCAAGATTATTGCTAAATTCCCTTCCAACACAAAGTCTAGGATATTGTTGTTCTAGTTTCATCACAACAGCCCTGTGAGATAAGGATTACACATTAAATTGGCCCCATTTTATAGAAAAAGAGACTGAGAGGGGGAAGAACTAACAACCCATATTCAGGCAGCTAATTAAGGATTAGGGCTTGGATTAAAAAAGCCAGGGTCCTGATTCCAAGCTCATTGAGCTTTATTACTATATTCTCTATATTTTATTGTCTCTATTACTACTACATTATTAGTCTCTATGTTTGTGTTTCTCTTCTTCAAGAATATGAGTCTCATCTAAACTTTCTATCTCTTCTAGTACCTAGTATAGGACTCTACACAATAAGGGCTTAATAAATGTTTCTTGAATTTGTCTTCATAACCTAGCTTCATGTCCTACCTTTCCAGCCTTCACATACTCTTTGATATGGTAACGAATCCAATCCAGCACAATGCTCCATTCCCATATGTGTAATTTTACACAGGCTGGGTTGCTCATGCCTACAATGCACTCTATCCTCACCCCCACCTTGCAGAATCCTTGATGTCCTTCAACACTTGACTCCCTTCTGCCAAATTACCAAGTTACTCATATGTGTAGATGTCTTTCCCCAAATGAATGCAAACTCCTTGATAGGGACTGTTTCATTTTGTCTTTTGTCCTTATTGCTCCCTATCTTTTATGAGACAAAGTAACATCCCCTCAGCATCATTCTCAGCTTTTCACTCACTCTCTCTCTCCCTCTCCCCATATTCAATATGTTGCCAAGACCTCTCAAGTTGCAGTGAGAAGTCTGCTGGTTGGTCTTCTGGCCACAAGCCTTTCTATATTGCAGTTCACTCCACTCAGCTGACAAATAGATCTTCCTAAAGCAGAGCTCCATGTTAAGCCTGCCCCCACTCTCTTTTTATTTTAACAATATCTTATTTTTCACTCATTTTTGTAAGATTTTTAGTTCCAAATTTTTTCTCTCTCCCTCCCTCATTTCCCCCCTCCCCAAGACAACAAACAATCTGATATAGGTTATAAATGAACAACCATTTTAAACATATTTCTGTATTAGTCATGTTGAGAAAGAAAAATCGGGACAAAAGAGAAAAACCATGGGAAAGAAAAGAATAAAACAAAACAAAACAAAAAGGTGAAAGTAGGATTCTTCAATTTGCATTCAGTCTCCATAGCTCTCTCTCTGGATGCAGATGGCATTTTTCATCCCAAATCAATTGGAATTGTTTTGGATTGCTGTATTGCTGATAAGTCTATCAGAGTTGATCACTGCCCCCTACTCAATAAACTCCCCTGGCTCCTTATCCACTCTGAGATAAAATCCTCTCTTTGGGCATTCGGAGTTCCTCATAACCTGCCTCTCCTTTCCCACCATCCCCCTTTTCCAGACTTCTTACACCTTATACCACACCCATTATACTATCACCATGATATACTCTGTGATAGGGTAACAACAGTCTCCTTTTGGCACCTTAAACTAGGTACTCCATTTCTCAGTTCCAAGTGTTTTCTCTGGCTGTCCCCATGCCTGTAATGCTCCCCCTTCATCTCTGCCTCCTGGCTTCCCTGGGTTCCTTCAATCCCAACTAAAATTCTACCTTGTACCAGAAGGTCTCCTATGGACCAGGCAATGATACTGTAGTAGAGACTAATGATGATGTGTAAGGACCTATGATGCTTAATAAATGTCTACTAATTGAATGACTGACTTCAAAGCTAGTGCCTCCCTTCTGCCAAATTACCAAGTTACTCATATGTGTAGATGTCTTTCCCCAAATGAATGCAAACTCCTTGATAGGGACTGTTTCATTTTGTCTTTTGTCCTTATTGCTCAGCACAAGTCCTGGCACATAGTAGGTCCTTGATAAATGCTTATTGAGTGTAAACTGAAAATTCAATTTTAAAAGCCTGGTGGTGTTTTTCCACACAAAACACAAGTACTACAGAAAAGACAGAGAGCACATTCTATCCCTTTCATTTGCCAACATCTTTTTTTAATGACAAAGAAGCAAAAACAGAAGCTAATGACTTTCTGAGCCTGCTTATTGTGAACTTGGCATTTGGCTCCAGCTTTGCTGCAGGTCCAGGTGAGCATCTGTCATCTGGGATCCCAGGCACGGTTTCATTCGAGCCATTCAATTCAATTCAATTCAGCAAACCTTTATTAAGCAGGCACTAGGGATCCAAAGATGAAATCAGACCCAAGCCTTACCCTGTAGAATTTCAAGTCAGGTGGGGAAGTGTTGATTCACAGCCTAGTTCTCATAGATCCAAAGACCCACTTTTAGCAGCCACTGCTCTGGTGGAAAAGAAAGAGACTTTTGCTTCCCAAAGTCCCTAAAAATCAGAACCAGTCTCATTCAAGGACCAGATCCAGAGTCTGGAAACTTGATTTTGAATCCTGGCCCAGCTCTGTATTACCGTCATAACCTTGGACAAATAAATCACTTTAACCTCTCTGGAACTCAGTCTCTTCTCCTGTAAAATAAAGCAGTAGGGCTTGGATGGTCTACAAGAGTTTGATCTCTGGCTCCAAATCCAGGGTGGCGTGGTAGGGGGGTTTGAGACAAACTGTCCTTCCTTTCTTGGAATCCTGCTCAGGCAGGAAGCCAACTTTCTAATCCACAGAGCCTTCCGTGATTAATTCTGGTTACCTCAGGCTAAAACAAGATCCAGGAGCACCCAAGTAGATCAATATCCATGCACATTCTAGATTTTACTCAATCACAGCATCCCCAGTTGGATCTCCTGGTTCCTTGGGGCCTAGCCAGGCTTACGAATTAGGATTTCCTTGTTCAACCTTCTTTGTTCTTCTCTTTTTCATCCCAGCCCCACTTGCTTCCTAGAATCATAGCTCAAGGGTTAGAAGGAACCTCAGAGGCCATCTAGTGTAACTCTTCCCTCTCTCATTTTTAAGGGAGGAAATGAGGCACAGAGAAGGGAAGGGACTTCCACAAGATCACCCAGCTAGTAAATGATAGAGCTAGTATTCAAACCCAGGTCCTTATACATTACCACTGGTCTCTACTAAAGCCTTGCTGCCTGGCTATACAAAATGTCCCCACTCCTATGTCCCCAGTGAGATTCCTTGTTCAGTTTCTTGACTGAATTCCTTTGAATTGTCTTTTTTTATTCTCAATCCCAGATTCTGTGTCTCTTTTCCAAAAGCAGATCAGCTTATTTGCACAAGTGAAATTCAGTAAGTGATGATTAAGCATCTCTCATCTAGGATCTGGGGATGGCAAAAACAACTCTTGCCCTCAAGAAGCTTACTTTCCTCTGGGAGTGTACAGCATGTATAACCTAAGGAAGGACCAATTTCAAGAAGGGTAGCATGCAAATAAGTAGGGGAGGTGGGGAAAAATCAGGAAAGGTTTGGGGGAAGAAGCAAAAATAATAGGAGCTAGCATTTATTTAGAGCTTCACAAATATTTTCTCATTATCTTCTCATAGAACCCTGGGAGGTACGTACTGACTGAGGGCAGGAGCTGTCTTATGCCATTTCTGTATCCCCAGCATCTAGCCCAGGGCCTGGCACATGGGAAGGGTTTAATAAATGTTTGTTAACTACATGATTGATTGGACTGTGTCCTGCTAGACAGCAACCCACCATACTTGGATATTACTGCAAGACCTAGCTTCTTTTAGTCCTTCTTATGCCATGTAAATGAAAGCCAGGAGTGCTGAGCACTCAGCTGACCCAGTTCAACCTAGAAGATTTAATGCCCTTGCCTAGTTCATAGAATTTGAAGCTTGAAGGAACTTCAAGACTATCCAGTCCAACCCCTTCCTTTTACAGATAAGAAAACTGAAGTGGAGAGAGGGGAAGTTGACTTGTCCAAGGTCATACATTTAGTAAGCAGCAGATCTGAAATTCAATTCCAGGTCCTAAGACTCCCAAATCCCATGCTTTTGCCACTTCCAGTCTCTGCTGCCAAGGTCCCTTCCTAATGTCCTTTCCCTGAGCCCATCCAGAGGGGAGTCCCTCCTGCCCCACCAGCATCATGTGCCCCTCCACTGATCACATCATTAACTCCCCAGTCTGGGGAGGCAATATCTCGGCAGCTGCACAACAATCCATCAAACTGCCAGCCAAGCCTGAACGAGCTCATGCCCTTGATAGAAAAGTCTGACTTTGCTGGTTCCTTTGGTGGAGGCTGGGCTGGAGTGTGGAGGTGGCTCACATGGGCAGGGAGCATTGATGGGGAAGCACACAATGGGTCCCAGCTGGCAGAGGAAAGCAACCCATTCAGCCTCTACTGACCCCCAAATTAGTGCTGGACTGTATTGCTTTTCTCCAGCAAAATGAATTTCAGAGTCTTCCTCAGGGAATACATGAATTTTCCAAATTGAATTGAATCACATAATCTAAGAGCGAGAAAGGACCTCAGACTTCATCTACTCCCCAATTTCAGCAGAAATTTCCTTTGCTAAATATTTGAAGAATGCTCACCCTGCCTCTGCTTGTAGATACCTAATGATGGGGAACTCACTACCGTTCCTGCTTGTTCCATTTTTGAATGATTCTAATTAATATTTTTGTTATTTAATATTGCAAAATATATTTACACATGCATTATTAATGTACCTTTAACACATTTAACCCAAAGAGCATTTAGCCCAAGACTAAACCCTTCATAAATATTTGTTGAATTTGTTCACCTCCATTTGGGGGAAAGGGTAAGTGCACAAAATGCATAAGGTGCATAAAAAAGCCATTTTAAAAGCACTTATAGGTTCTGTACTAAGCACGAGACTAAGTACAGTCCCTAAAGGAGAAGTTGGTGAAACCAATTGGTTGTTATGTCCTTCCCAGTAGTACTGGCACTGATTTGATTACTATTCCCAAAGTTAGAAGTAGAAAGGGAGATGGGGAGTTAGAAGAAAGGTATACTTGGGATAGTATCACATGAAGATGTGGGGTTAGCAGAATTCTAGGTCTAGATATTTACTAGAGATTGAGAACTCTCTCCAATAAGGATCCAGGGCAGGATGGGTTAATGGCAATCATAGTCAGCACAGTAATGTACTGGTGGTGATTAGGGACTCAATTTCCTAATCTGTATAATGAGAGGAGTTGGGTTGGCTTCTGAGAACTCTTCATCCCCTGATTCTATGATCTCAAATGAATGTACCAAATAGCTCAGAGATGGAGACTATTGTAGTAGCCTTAGAATTAGAAAGACTATGTTATGAGGTCCAATACAGTTATGATAATTAGTGTGGTAAAGTGCTTATAAAGTTTTGACATTCCATAATCTTGAAATTTTTGAGTCTCAGCCCAACTCTTGAAATTTATGATCCAAAGGCCAAGGAAAATAATTATACTTTGTACCTTTCTGGTACCTCATAGTTTTCAAAGAGCTTTTCATATTTATTTACATTTATCATATTGCTCACTCACATTTCTAACCTGTATTTTCATTTATATTTTTCATGTTTTTCTGTGATTGAGAAAGGACATTTAGAATTGCAGGATCATCAATTTTGAGTGGGGCCACTGTATTACAGAAGAGAACATTGAGGGTCAGAGAAGCTAAGTGATTTTTCCCAGTGTCAGAGTAATGCATGGCAGAGCTTGGATTCAAACCAAAGTTTTCTGTCTTCAAATTCAGTGATTGAAGAGATCTTTGCTTGAAATAACCATTTTTTAAAAGCGAGAAGTGAGGCCCTTTTCCATACACACACAGTCATGAACACAATGATCCTGTGTTGAGTCTTGTAAAGGACATGATACATGAAGAATTTCCTTCAAAACATACATACCCAAAGAGAGTGAAGTAGAAGGACCCTTAGAAATCCCCTAGTTCAAAGCCCTAATTTTAAAGAGGAGAAAACTGAAGAGTTTTGCCCAAAATTACATAGCTAATAAATTGCAAAACAAGGATTTAGATTCAGATCTTGAATAGTCCCATGCTTATTCCATTCCCCCATCACACAAAATTCAGGGATTTTTCTACAAAAAATAGTAATAGGATTTCATAGTGCCTACTAGGTATCAAGTGCTTAACTAATATCATCTCTTTAATCTTCAAAAACAAGTCTGGGCACCAGCCCTGAAGTCAGGAGAACCTGAGTTCAAATCTGGTCTCAGACACTAAACGTTTCCTGGCTGTGTGACCCTGGGCAAGTCACTTAACCCCAATTGCCTCAGCAAAAAAGCAAAAAAAAAAAAAAAACCCAAGTCTGGGAGGTAGTTATCATTACTAACCCCCATTTTACATGTGAGGAAATTTGTGCAGAAATTAAGTGATGCCCAAGGTCATACAAGGGCATGAGGCTAGATTTGAACTAGCTCATCCTGTCTCCAGACCCAATGCCCTAGTCATTGCACCATCTCACTGTCTCAATACAATTTCCTCTAAGGCCAGCATTTCATAATTAAAAGAAAAACCTCCAATATCCTTAGCCATTGGAGCTTTAAGGTTAAGCCATTTAAGAATGTTGGATATAAAGTCAGGGTGCCTGAGTTTAAATCCTGTCCCCATTACTTATATCACCTCAGGTTATTTTTTTTCTAAGCCTGATTTCTGGCCCTCTGGAAAATGAAGAGTTCGGACTAGACAACTTCAAAGATTCCTTGACATTAAATTCTATGGTCCTCCTCCTAGCTTTAGGGTCAGCTTCCTTGGGATAGGATGTGTCAGTTTCATCAGGATAGGATGTATACTTAAATTAAAGACCACAGTCCCCATCAAACTGGAGGCAAATTAATTTCCAGATTTGACCTCTCCTAGAATCAATACTTAATCAGAACAGAAACCCTAATCACTCGCTCCATTTCCTCCTTCCTAAATGTTTTAGCTATGTCTTTGGGCTCAGGAAGTCTTTTGTCCATCCGGATCCAGAATGTTTGCAGGAAAGCTTACGCAAGGATGGATTGCTAATTAACCAAATCTTCACCCCTGCATTGCTTCGATAATGCAAAAAAGCAAAAGAAGCCTTAGGATGAGGGAAGATTAAAAACTAAGACTGCTTAACAAAATTATTTTTCATGACAATATTGGAAAATCAACACAATAACCACAATAACCAAAAAGATGCCAGACTCTCAGAATCATTTCCTATGCCTTTGTGGATTAAATTGGAAGTTCCATGTAGAGTTTACAGTGAAAATAGCCCTGATTTCAACTGTACTCCAAACAAGGTCCAAGGTTTCTAAAGAATCAAAGGCCATGGAGCATTTTAAAATGAAGCCCAAATTTCCCACCTCTCTTAGCTGAACTTTGCAGAAGGCTAGAAACTCTCAGAGGCATAAGTGAGAAGGGCATGTTGTTCAGTTATGGCAGATGATATAAAAAGCCTGGAGGATGAGGTGCAGTGTTGAGTTCATGAAACAGTAAGTAGAAAACTTTAGCTGGAACAGAGTGTATGGAAAAGAGAAGGTATACAGGAAGCTTAGAAAAGTAGGTTGAGGCTAGATTAGGAAGGACTTCAAGTGCCAAATGAACAAATTTATATTTTGTCCTAGTGGTTAAAGGGAACCTCAGAATCTCCTTAATCTGGAGGGTGCCATAGTAGACCCGTGCTTTAAGAATATCAATTTGGAGGCTATGTGGAGGAGGGACAAGTGAGAGACTGGAGTATGAGAGTCAGATTAGGAGGCTGCTCTAATTGTTCGGATGAAAGGTCATTTGGGCCTGAACTAGCATGGTGGCTTTGTAATAGAAAAAAGGGTCAGATTTGGAGGTGTACTGTGAAAGTAGCATTCAAAAGGCTTAGCAACTGTTTTAGATACTAAAGAGTTACAGAGTTGGATGACTCAAAGATGATTCCCAGGTTACATTAGAGTTGTCCAAACAAAGCTTGCCTGGATAACCGCATTAGAGGAACTAGAGCAGGGAAAAATATCAGGGAGGAAAACAGAAGGAGAAAACAGAGCAGGCTGGGTAGGAGACAGGAATGGAAGATGGGAATAGAGCAGGGAGAAAATATAGCCAAGAACATTATGAGATAGCTTTCACCCCCTGTGCTCTGCTCAGCCTCCCATAGCCTGCAGTTCACTGAGGGTAGAAGGATCAGGTAAAGAGAAGAGAAAGCAGACTTCTTCCACCCTGAGTTCCCTTGAGAAACCTCTCCCATCAGCCCCTCCAAAGACCTTATGATGCTCTGTTTGTTTCCACTAGCTAATACCATGGGGTCTTCAGGTAGCTGGAAGCCTGTCTCTCTCCCTGTCAGCTCTCTGGAAAATCCTAGTGAAAGACTTTGCCCCTTATATGAGGTTGTACTGTCCCTAGGTCTTGAGAGGACCTTGGGTGGGGGGGGGGAAGATGAGCATCTTTTCCCCCAGAGCAAGTTGGCTAAGAGATTAGAGATGCAGTCAGGAAGATTATGATTATGAGTCAGAAGAAGCAGTTCTTCCACTCAGGACTCCTAGCATAATAAGTAGAGCATCTGCCTTGGAGTCAAGAGAACTTCAAAACCTACTCTAAACCCTTACTAGCTATATGACTATGTCATTGAATTCTGTGTGCCTCAGTTTCCTCACTTGTGAAATTGGGATGGGAGATGAAGAATTAAACACAGTGTTTCCTAAGGTTTCTTTTAGCTCTATGTCAGTATCCCATATGGACTTTTCCCTGATCAGTGTCCTTTGTCCTCAGAACTTTCCCTGGGAGGGAGACAGGACAAGGATTATTGAGTGCATTTTAGAAGTGACAAAACAAGCTCAGAAAGGGAAACAATTTTCCTAGGTCCATTTAGTTGAATTCACAGTAAAACTGGAAACAGAATCTTCAGATTCTTCCAGTCAATTCTAGTTTCTAGAATGGTCCAGTCTGTCAAAACAGAGTCAAGAGAACAATGATCACAATGATTCTAATAATGTAAGTGAAAACCACATTAAAAGACATAGAAATCATATCATATGCTGTGATGTTTCTTGAGTCCATCCCATAAATAATAAGACACTCTTCCTTCTCCACAATGAGATGGGAGATCATGTGCCATCACTGACCACCCTCTCAGATACAATCCCTGTGTCACTGGTTTTGCTTTATTGTTTCTCTTTGCAAGAAGGGAAAGCTGAGGGAGGCTATTGGGCAGTCATTGAAGACATAAAAAAGAGCATCACTAAAGCATTTAAAACAACTAGTCTGCGGATGAATAACCTAGGTTTTGAAGGATAAATAGGGAATATTGCAATAAATTGAGAAGGAGGGCACAACCTTGTGAGTGAAGGAAGAAAGGAAACAAGTATTTAGTAAGCATCTTCCATGTGCCAGGTACTCTGTTAAGTGGATTACAAATACTGTCTCATTTGACCCTCACAACAATCCTGGGAGGCAAGTGCTATTATTATCTCCATTTTACACTTGAGGAAACTGAGATAAGTGATTTGCCAGAGTCACAGAGTTAGTATGTTTCCTTGGGGTCACATCTGAACTCAGTTCCTTATGACTTGAGTCCATAGCCCAACCCACCAACTGCTTTTAAAACAAAGGTACAAAGGTAGAAATAACCAACATTTGGACTGGATATTTCTAGGAATAGACAGGAATGTAGGAAGGAAGAGAAGTTAAGGGACACTTATTAGTAGTGACTTAGAAGCATTTGGGCAAATTCTTCCCTCTTCTGAACCCCTGACTTTTAATCAGTAAATTGAGGTTAGATAACAACTTAGTGACTCTTAAGGATTCAACAGAGTGGACGTAGGGTGGAGAAAAAAGTGTCCTGGATTTGTGAAAGGACCTGGGAGACACTTAGTAGCTAGGTGATTTGGTGCAAGCCACTTATTTCTGTGCCTCAGTTTCTTCCACTGAAAAATGGGCATAATAATCCTTCTATAACCTGCCTTCTCAGGTAGTTGTGAGGAAAGTGTTTTATAAAGCTTCACATCAATTCACTATGCATTTATTAAGTACTCGTTATATGGCCAGGAGCTCTGCCTATCAGTGGGGGTAAAAAAGCCCCCAAAGATCATAATTTGACCTTAAGAAATTTACATCTTACTGTACTAGAGGTACGTGAACTGTCACCACTGTTATGTCTGGAACCTGAACAGTAACACCCTGGACCACAGACTGGCTCCCCACAGATCCAAGGCTCACAAAAGAGGGGAAACAGGAACAAAGCAGGCCATTGAGCCAGAGAATGGTGTTCTGATGCAGATCAGTAGTGTCAAACTCAAGTAAAAATAGGGCCACTAATTAGAATGTAATGGATCTTTTCTGGCTACATGTTAGTTATCTATTTTCTAATGTATTTTTTATTTATTTTGTTAAAATATTTCCCAATTACACTTTAATCTGATTCTAATTACACTCAAGCTCACAGGCTCACAGAGTACTTGACATTTCTGGCTTAGTGGATTTGGACCAAAAAACCTAAGTTTGAATACTACGTCTACCACTTACTAAATATTTGTGTGACTATGGACAATTCACATCTCAGTTCCAGATCTTATTTTTCTTTTTATCAAATAAGATGGTTGGATGAGGTGATGTTTAAGGTTCCTTCTGGTTCTAAAATCCAATGATCCTGTCTATACTCCACTTGAATCTCCTACTTTCTAGTCTAAACATATTCAGTTCATCTTAGCCCTACTAATTAGATAAGAGCCAGCAAAAATGCCAGAAAGGGAATGACCTTAAAATGTGTAATGGAAGAATTAAATCTGGCCAGTCTTCTTGCCAATCTTCTTTGATCTTCTTCTTTCAATTGTGCTAGTGTCATCCAGAAGCAAAACAGGTCAATCCAGTGTAACCCCTCCCCTGTCCCCCCACCATGGCAAAATTGAGTACATTTTAGTATTAGGTTCCTGGACTCTGTAAATTGGGAATTTGGGGCTCTGAGTTTGTCATATTTTAACTTCTTTTTCATAGCTCCTGCTAATGTACCTTTTTGGAAAACTCAACCTATTTCAATCAAGGTGGGAGACAGAATGGGATCTCATAAGGCTCGGAGGGCTAACAGTTTCAAAATCCCTTACAGTCCTAAACTAGGCTGGTAGCCTCCATCCTTCATTTCCTAGCAGCTAGATATAAAAAATCATGAAAAGAGAAATTGTAAGGTTTATAGGCACCTTAGAAATCACTTAGTTCAACCTCTTCATTTTCCCTTTTTTAGGCGAGAAAACTAAATTCTAAAAGGGAGAGATAATTTGCCCAACGTCACAAAGGGAAAAAGCAGTTGAGCTATAATTAAAATTTAAGTAGTTTGACTCCAAATCTGAGGAAAAGTGAGTGGAGTTAGGATTTATTTTAGTGCCCTGCCCCTTCTTCCCTAGAGATCTTGCTTTTCAGAAGTTTTGCTGTTAGGTCCATGAGAGGGTACCTCAGAGGTGATCTAGTCCAACCCTTATCACAGAGATTTTTCTGTGAAGTATCCTGAAAAGTGGTTCTTCAGCCTACACTGAAAGTTTCTCATGAGCTGCCACCATCCTCCCAGCTATCTCTCAGTCCAAGTGCCTCATGAAGCCTCCAGTCATCAAACCATCAATCAACACCTGATACCCAGACAATTATGACATTTCCCCAACTGATTTCCATTTCTTCCTCACCCTACCCTCCATACATCCAACAGATAGTTTCTGACCTACACTCATATCACATCTCTTCCTTCCTCAAGACCCTAAGGAATATAGGTTCTAGAACTGAATGGGCCCCCTAAATATCATCTAATCCAATCCCTTTATTTCACAGATGAGAAAGCAGTGGCCCATAAAGTTTAAGTGACTTGTTTAAGATCACACAATTATCAGAGCCAGCTCCTCACCCCAAATCCAAGGACTTCTCGCTGCCTGCAGAATAAAGGTCCATGGTCCTTTGTGACCTGTCCCCAACTTACTTTTCCAATCTTATCTCTCACTTGTTCCCAATACTAATGCTCTGCTCACTCCCTATCTCCTATCCACAATTTAGCTCATCCTACCCATCACAAAAGAATGATTTATCTTCTCTATTCTCTAACAGGGCTTCAAGTTAGTATAATTCATGCAATGTTATCTATTTTCTAATGTATTATTTATTTATCTGTGAATGTCATATTTCTGGGAACTCCATGAGGTCAGAGGTCCTGTCTTATCTAAATTTTCTATCTCTTCTAAAATTAAGCACAATTCTCTGTGTACAGTAGGTTTGTAGTGTTATCTACTATACTGTCCTTTTTTTTTTAAATGATCAGACTCTTGAGTTGCCAAAGTAGAGAGATTGTTCCTTCTCTTGCCAACCCCAAAGCCTAGGAGGGCTTAAAGACAACTTGTTGATGAATGAAGTCAAGTTTAGCTCCCAGTGGAAAATGAGGGGTATTTCTGTTTCTATTTCATCTTTGGCTTTGTATTCCCAATACCTGGCACTTAGAGGATGATTTTAAAATGCTGGCTGATTGACTGAATAAATGATCGACTCGTATCACAGAAAGAGGCTCAACCAGAAGTTCATTTAAACAGCTTTATTCACTTCAGCAAGGCTGATAATCACAGATTGGATCATGTAGATATGAAGAAGGCCCCCGAAGGTGCTGAGCCTCCAGTGTTATAACCTGTGGTCACACCCTTCTGTATTGATGCAAAAGACTCGTGAGGGGTCTCTACCCAAGGAACCTTTGCCCTCTCCCTTCTTACTATGCTCCCTCTTCAGTCAGGCAGTGGCTGGGGCAGTAGAACCCTGTGTGTGTGTGTCTGTGTGTCTGTGTGTGTGTGTCTGTGTGTCTGTGTGTGTCTGTGTGTTTATATGGGAGGAGTGGGGGTAGAGGGTTGGGCCCAGTAGAAATATTTACAAATCCTTGTGGGGCAGAGGGGTAAAAAGGACAAGACAATGCAAGTGTGGGTATGAGAAAGGTATGGGGCCATGGGCAAAGATGTCAGTGGGCCCCAGAGGATCCCCTCAGAGAGGTGGACTCAGCTGCATTGGATCAGAACAGGCCCTGGAGTTTGTGAGGTTGACAGGAAGAGGGAGGGGGGCCTTCTGGGAGAAACCTCAGATTAAAGTGAATGAGGTTGGGAAGGTGGGGCCCCTGCTGGTGCAAAACTTTGCATGGAGGGGAAAGGAAGGTGGCAAAGGGAGGAGGGTCCAGAAATGAGCCCTGGAAAATAAGGGGGCTCCTGGGTTTGTTTCTAGGTTCTTCCAAGAACAGGGAAAGGAACAATAAATTACTTGGAAGGCTTGGGATGAAAGGAACAACAGAAATGAAAACTATAAAGATTTAAAGATTGTTCACAGCCCCTCCCATCCACCTCAGTCCTGGACCCATACAGACAGCAAGGAGCTTCTTTGCTGGGGCCAGGTTTCCAAAGGGGCCATGGGTTCCCAGTTTGGGGTCCTTTCAAACCTGTTCTAGTCCCACTGAACAGGAAGGTTTCTCATAACAACCCCCTCCTCTGTCCCCTGACCTTCCTACACACACATACACATCAAAGGAAAGAACATTCATCTGGGCTATTTGCTATTTACAATATACAAGTGTGGGTAGTGGGACCAGCTGCTTGTTTAGCATGGCCAGATCTTGGCATGGTGACGAAACGATGATAAGGGGAGCAGATTGTGCCCAGGACACAGTGATCAAAGCAAGAGCAAGCTAGATCTTTGGGCTTGGGCCCAACAAGAAAAGCAAAACACGGGACTTCACCAAAGCTGGAAGTGAAATGGGGCATTGTGTGGACCCCTAGGTGTGGAGAGGTTAGACCCTGTGCACAGGAACAGCATCTTCACCATACCCCCAATTTCCCATAGCCATGGCTTCAGAATCCCTATAATGCCTTTTTCCTGTCAGTCTCCAAAGCCCCAGTCCCATATCACATACCCACCACTCTCCGCTCCTAGAAGAACCTGAAAAAGTGATGGCCATAGGAGAACAGGGTTTAGAGCAGAAAGGGACCTTGGAGATCATTTAGTCCAACTGCTTCATTTTATAGAGAAGGAAAATGGCTGAAGGGAGGGTACAGGAGCTCACATGCTGAGCATGGGGAGAGCAATAAGGGCCGCTGCTGGGGGACACACAAGGGCCCAGTTGGGTCAACATCAATTCAGTGGTGTCTGGATCCAGGGCATTCCTCTGGCCCAGGCCCTGCTCCTCATGCACTCTGTACAGTGGAGGGAGGAAGGAAGGGAAGAAAGAAAGGCAGAGGGACTGGGGAAGGAGTGACCCTCCCACTCTCTCTCTGAGCCACCAGGGTGGGGTGGGTGGGCAAAGGGAATGAAGGAGTGTCAGTCTACAGAGCACAGGCAGCATCTACTGACCGCTTCTTCAGCTCCTTGCCTGGCTTGGGGGGTGGTGGGGGTGGAGCAGGAGCTGCAGGCTGCCCCCCCAACAGTGGGGTATCCTGCAAGTGGAGGGAGGGGCCGTGACCATGGTGATGAAGGACGGAGTTCTCGCCAGGGTCCACCCGAAGGTAGGCTTTGACCTTGTGATGCCGGGCCTTGCCATCACTGAAATCAATCACTCGGCACTCGTAGGTCCCCTCATCTGTGGGCTTCACCCGGGACAGGCGGAGCTTGTGAGATATGTTGCTGCCAACCACCTTGACCACCTAAAGAAAGGGGAGAGAAGGAGGTTAGAAGTGACAGGCTGAAGAAGTACTTGATATGGGGCAAAACCAGGGCATCAGATATTAGCCCAATGAGACCAGAGTTCATAAGAAAAGGAGTTTCTTGTTCTCCATTCTCAATGTATGTTTCCACAAAATCCATACACATACCCCAAGATCAAGGCCTAGAGACATAATGGATTTAAAATCTAGTGGGATTTACTTCTTTCTCTCCTCACAGCTCAAGCATATATTGCTTGAAATGAGAGATACAAAACAGAGACTAGCAGAGCTATAAAAGAACACTGAACATAAAATGACAAAGCTGGAAGGGCCCTAGGAATACAGACTGTCGGAACTGAAAAGGTCCTAAGTATAGAAAATGAGAGTTGGGATGGTCTTTTGAACATAGAGCTGTGATGTTGGATCTGGTGGGATCTTTAATAACACAAAGCACAGAATATAAGACTTGGAAAGGCCCTTAGAACTTAAAACACAAAATGGACCTACTTTTGGGTCTCTTCAGAGTGACAGCTTAAATGATCATTCAGGGCTACATGGAACTGGTTAGAGTATGGCATGAAGCTATAGTAGCAGTCAACTGGTCTGATCTGAACAGGATAGTTCATAGTAGTAACATCTCAATTCATGAGGGACCAGAAATAGGAAAATTTTCCAGAGAGAAAAGTGTTGAGTTATCATAGCAGCTTGCATGATTATCCAAGAATACAAGAAACAAAGGGAGGAGACATGTCTGGAGTATAGAAGAAAAGGTCAGGAGCATGGAAATGATAGGATCCAAGGAGCAAACAGGAAAACATGGTGTGAGGTCAGGCAGGTTCAAGAAACCATGTGTTTAAACAGTCTTGATGTTATAATAGGAGTTCATATACAATTTTATTCAACATGGGGAGTGTAGCAGGGTCCTTTTCTCATGTGTTATAAACTCTGCCCTCATGTATTAGTTTCAAATGTGTATGACTTCCAGAACTGTGGACAGCTCCCACGACGCTAGCTAGGTCTCAGTAGTGTGGACAGTTTCCAGAGGCTAGTGTTTCCTACATGGAAAATAGCTGCTTGAGCTTACTGACAGTGGAAAAATTTGGCCCAGTCTAGTCCCCAGAGGCTCCTAGAAGGAAGTCTGCAGCCTGAGGGTACCGCTCAGTCATCAAATGCCAATCAGTCAACAAATATTTGGGCAGCACCTTCTTCACTTAGAAAACTATTCTCTACTCTCCTGCCCATTTACTATATTCTCTTCTCTCTCTCGGGGACTCTGTTTGCTTTGTAAATTGATGGGACTAGGTGATCCAGAAGATCCCTTACAAGGTCATTTTGTGTTTTAAGTTCTAAGGGCCTTTCCAAGTCTTATATTCTGTGTTTTGTTTTAGAAAATGTTTGGATTCCTCTTTGAGACTCAAAAAGCCTAAAGTGATACACAAATATTAAGAATTGTTAGTGCTGAATAATTGTTAAAAGGCAAGCAATTTATAAATCTTCAAGTTCTACGTACGTGGAAGTTAGCAAGGTGTGTGGGTATAGGTGTGTGGATGTGGAATGTGTAAAGGCAGCATGGTGTATTGAAAAAAGCATTGGACTCAGACTTGGAAAATCTGTGTTTGAGTCCCAGTTCTGACAGTAACCATGTGATCACAGACAAGACACCTCACCATTTTAAGTCAATTTTCCCAACACGTAGAATGGGAATAATAATCCTTATACTAACACAGTAAGTACCTCATAGTGGTATAGCTTGCTAAGCTAAGAAAGGATTTCTGATGGCTCACTGTGGCCTGGAAATGATAGCTGTAGGGTCATAAAGCCTACACTACTGAACTTCAACCTCTAGGACCTCCTACCAAGCTGGGAAAGCTTCAGTGTGGGCTTAATGTGTGGCCCATCTGAAGGGCAGCTGAGCTGAGTGTAGAAAAGTTTATCACTAGAAAAGTGGCCAGTGGATTATTAATTATTGTGATTGAAGCAAGCTATTACTCTCTCATATGTATTTTGAATGTTAAGAGTTTTGAGACTATCTAGTCCAGCCACCTAATTTTACAAATTAGGAAATTGAGGTTCAAAGAAATTAAATGACTTGCCCAAAGTTACAAAGTCAGTAAGTGGCAAAGCTGAGATTTGAAGCCAGGTCTTCTAACTCCAGACTGATGGCTTTTTTCATCTGCATCATGCTAACTCATAAACTATGGAAGCCTCTGATATGCATCAGTAGAGAGGGAGGTCACAACTATGAAATTATGCGTCCTTGAAGAAAGGTGCCTAATAAGTACATCTAATTAACTGGCTAAATCATTGTTATTATAAGTTTATGATGCATTCTATTCTCACTTTCATCTCAAAGAATCACTCATTTCCTTCAGAGCTCAATTCACCTCCTAAAGAAAATCTTCTTTGAACTTCCTTTTAGTAACTCTTTCTCTCTCCTCAAAGTATATTTTATTTATTTATATAATCACATGTTTTACCTTCCAGTGTAACACAACCACCTTGAAGGCAGAGGCTATTTTTAATCTTTGTCTTTGTATTTTCAGGGTTTGCATACAGTATATGTGTAAAAATGCTTGCTAAGTTAAATTGAATGAAAAAGGAAGAAGAGAATGTGCAGGAACAGGAGGAAAAGGAATCTTTCTGAAGAACAAGAATACTGAAAGGAGACCCAAGATCCTATATCCAAACATCAATTAGCATATTGTTTTTGACCCCACGATATCACTGATTATCACTGCTCAATGTTAACATGCTAAATTTCCCATGTTGGTCTACTGTAACCAGTTAGTAGAAAAGAAAATAATTTGGGGCCACCTGACTGCTCTTCAGGCCTTCCAAGAGCTGGACAATTTCTCTGTAGAGCACCTTGTCTCTTCAGAAAAATTCTGGGTATAGCTACTGGAGCAGATAGAAGGAGCTTACACATCTCTAAGTTTTCCATCATTCTCAAAGCTTAACTAGGAGAAGGCCCTGTGAGGATAAAGAACTATCCCATATTTTTATTTCTTCAAAAAATAACCCCAGATTCCTTCCTTCCTTCCTTATTTTGTAGGATTTAAAACTGGATGAGACTTTGGAATATATTTAATTCACTCCTCTCTATAGAGAAAGCAAGCCTATTTCTCCTATTAAAACAATGCAGCTTTTTCCATTTCCTTATTTCTACAAAGGAAATTATGCTGCAGCCAACCAACTTTTTATTCCTTTCAATAATCTCTCCCAATAATTTAGGCCTCTCCTTTCATTCATTCCCTCTCTGAAGAAGGAAGTCCAGATAAGGAATGGGGGATTTGTCCTGAGGTCCTTCCCTTTCTCTGTTCCCTGCTCTCTGGAAAAGGCCAATTGACTGACCCATTCATCCCTGGCTTTCCCCTTTCTTCATAACTGAACAACCTAGTCCCCTCTAAGAAGCATCAGGCTAAGATCGATGCCACAGCTCGCCAGCTAATTAGCTTTCATACCAAATTGATTCTCTCCTAGTATTTATCACCCGATGAAATTTAAGACTTACTCACAGCCCCAAGTGGGTGCAGCTTTCAGGTTGGGTCAATAAATCCAGTTTATAGCCCGCCCTGGGTCCCTGGCTCTGTGCCAGAGGGGAAGGGAAAGATAAGGACACAGCAGGGAGTGGCTGTTCCTGTTCACCCTGTAGTGGACCTGGCTAGCTGGGCTTTCCTGTAGTTCAGAAGGGGTCCTGTTCATGGCCCTCATGAATTCACCATTTTGTGATGGTGGATAAGGAGAAAAATGACTCCCTTTTCTAGAAAATTTTAAGTTTTACAAAACACTTTCCTCATAATGACTCTATGAGATGTAATATTGTAGGATTTAGAACTAGAGGGTACTTTAGAGACATCTAATATATAGTCCTAATTTTATAAACAGGCAGCTAGATGGCCCAGTGATAGAGTGCCAAGCCCAGAATCAGGGAGATCTGAGTTCATCTGTAAGATGCAGAGAAGACAGCTGTCATTACCCTAGGTCTGCTCCTCCTATCCAGAGTCTGTGCAGTGCCCTAGACTCATCAACGAAAGGTTAAATAGTATAGTAACAAGAGTGCTGGCCTGGACTAAGGAAGATTTTGTGGTTCAGTCATTTTTCAGTCACATCAGACTCTCTGCAGCCCTATTTGTGATTTTCTTGGCAAGGATTCTAGAGTGGTTTGCCAATTCCTTTTCTACCTTGTTTTACAGATAAGGAAACTGAGACAAACAGGGTGACGTAACTTGCCTACTACTAAATATCTAAAATTGGATTTGAACTCAGGAAGATGAATTTTCCTAATTACAGACCCTATACTCTATCTACTACATTATCTAGCTGCCCTCAAAGAAAGATCAACCTGGTCCAAACACCGTCTCTCTTAATTAATTGTATCTCTAATTAATGTATCTACGGGGCTTCTGTGAGGCTAAAATGTAGTAATATCTATTTAAAATATATTTTGAAGGCTTTAAAGAGCTATGTAAATGCCAATTTACCATCATCATAATCATCACTGCCACACTAAAGACTTGTCTCTGAATCTCTCCCCACTGAGATTGCTCTATTCCACATCAGATAATCTGATCATCCAGTTCCCGTTACTCCCTGTACTTATGGAAGAGGGTTGAGGAGGAAACTTCCAGGTACCATTTTACCATTTAACATTTCTAGGTAACATGTATTTTAACTTCAGCTTTCTAGAGATGCACTCCAGTAAACTTGTACTGTCTTTGTGGTATGACAGTCCAGGGAAATATGGAAAGAGTATTGGAAGTATTGGAACATTCTTGTCCCAGTTCTGCTACTAACTTTGTGACCTTGAACAATTCAGTTCTCTCTACATCTAAGTTTTCTCTTCTATAAAGTGAGGTGGTTGGACTCAGTGGTCTCCAAGGTCTTTTTCATCTCTAGCATTCAGTATTATTGATAGTAATACTCAACCATCATCAATAACAATAACAAAATAATGATTTCCAATTTACAAAATATTTTACACATGCTAGGACATGCATCATAGATTGTTTCTTTTTTCCTTTTTTTCTTTCTTTTTGAGATGAGATCTCTCTGTCCTTTTTGTACTAAAAGTACAGTGACCATTCATGAACCTAAACTCACTGCTGATAGAGCTAGAGCTTTGATTTGCTCCTCTTTCAACCTGGACCCTTTATACCTCCTAAGACAGCCCATTCTCAGGGCGTATCCATATTGTTGTCACACTTGGTGCAGACACCCAAACTGATGACATGCCACAACTCCCAAACTCATATGATCCACCAGATTCAATCTTCCCAGCAGCAAAAATTATACCAGGACCAGATGTTTTTTCCTTGCAGCAGTAAGAATGGCCTTTTTAGTTCAGTTATTCTATTCAAAAATTCTGCAGTCTCCTTGTCACTAAAAACACACAACTGTATTTCCATACAACTCAATTAAATTCAGCAAACGTGTAGTTTGTGCTAGCATGTACTAGGTGTTGCTCTAGACGTGGGGATTTAAGAAAGCCATCCTTGCTTCCAAGAAGCAAACATCCTACCAGGAGTAATCAACTTGTACCTAACTAAAAATATTATCAGACAAACTGAGGAGAGCAAAAACAAGCCAAGGAAGGCTTCATGGAAGAAGCGGAACCTGAGCTGAATCCTGAAAGACAAGGATTCTGAGAGGTAGAGATAGTGTTGAACAGGAGTATAACTCTAACCAACAGAACAAAACAAAGTTAACAAAACAAAGTTTCATCAGTCTACACTGAGATCTTGCCCTCAAAAATTCCTTGTCTTACCCCTGGAGCTACTTGGCCATGGGACCAATAGAGGGCAATGGACCAGCCTCTTGTGGTCTTAAAGAGAAGTGGCCTGACAGCCACCATCATTCTCCTTCTTCATCAGTTTTGAACACAGGTCATTGTTCTTGGACCATGTGCCTGAGTCTCTATGAATGGTTGAGCTTCATGTGTTTTAGCACAACTCACAATGAATGCACCAGCCAGACTCTGTTTACATGAATGAAAGAACTGATTTTACAGTGCAAATAGATGGGTCTGCATTCTCTAGAGGTAAGAAATTCCCAGCCACAAGGGGAACCAAATCAGGTCCTCTTCTTATGGCATCCAAAGAGTTAATCTGCTGGAGTATGAGGGGGTTGATAAGATGAGTGGATAGGTGAAGACAAGAACTGGCTGGCACATAGGGTTAGCTCCATAGAAAACAACTTTAGGATCCCCTTGGCTTTGAAAAGGATTGGTTCAGGAAGAATTAGAATCCTAGAACAGTTGCCAAGGTCTTGTCCCTTGAAGAAAGGAGACACACCTTTGTCCTTGAGCTGCCTTTGGGCCTTGGCATTCGGTAAAAGAGATGGGTGGTTGTGCTAAGGAGGGGTTTAAGAGTTGGAATAACGGTGATGAGAGATAGCTGGCTGGCTTGGGGTTTAAAGCAAACATTCTTAACCTAGGTCTGTGAACTTGTTTTTTTTTTATGTTTTGATAATTGTATTTTTAAAATAATTAGTTTCTTTTGCAATCCTACATAGTTTATTTTTTTAGCATTTACAAACATTATTATAAGACTTCAGCAGGTTGTCAAACTGGTTTAAAACACACACACACACACATACACACACACACACACAAATTAAGAAATCCCACTGTAAAGGAACTTGTATATGAAAAGCAATGTGATGGAGATGAAAGATCACACTAGATTTGGAGTCAGCAGACTTGAATTTGAATCCTGCCTCTGCTAATTACCATTTTTAGGACTTTGGTCACCATTTAATCTTTCTAAGACTTTAGTCAATTTCCTCAGAAGTAAAAAGAAACAGTTATACTGATAAATCTTTAGGGTCCCTTCTAGCAACAGAGCCAATGAGAGAGATATTAAATCCTAATACTTCTATTTAATTCCCCAAAAGCAGTCATTTTCATCTACCTACACAATAGTCCATGTCACATGGACTAAATAAACGAATAACAGCAAAATAGTTACTTGTCTTCAAACCATTTCTAGCTAAATCTTATGAAAACCGACGAGGACAAAACAGCAGTGATGATGGGGATGATGATTACACCTTAAGGACCCGCAGTTTCCCTGGGGCTGATGTTTAGTCCACCAGTACAGATTGAAGCTTCTCTATGACTTTATGGATGGTTTTTGTGAGGCGCTGTGGCCAAACACATGACCGAGTGGCCACTGTTCTGAGCCTCTTCACAGTTAGCACGGCCTGTACTTGGCTGACATACACATACCAGGACCTGAAAGCTGGCAATCTCCTGCCACTGCCTTAGAAAAATGCTTGGTTATGGACCCATGCTACAATGAGGCATGAGACTGGGGTGCCAGGAACAGAACCATACGAGCACATATTTCTCTGATGCTTTAGTTGGTAAGTTGGTAAGTCGCTGTCCTTACAAGCACCTTGGAGATGAGAAGTATGTTATTATCTTTGTTTTACAGATGAGAAATAATCATTTTCCTTTAGAAGTGAAGTGCCATCCCACCAGGAAATAGGGTGGATGAGAAGACGCCTGAGTGACCCTTCTATCTGAGGATTCCACGTTCCTCTTAGTTGGGAGGCAGAGGGTGATGGGTTTCCTCGGAGGCACCAGGACCTGGAATCGGCTGGAGGCCCTGACCATCAGATGAACGGGATTGCCTTCCTGACCCCTCCATTCCCTCTAAATGAGGGACGGGAGCAGTCTTGCCAAGCTCTTGGGCCTAGTCTCTTACCTGAAGTCCCCGACCTCAGAGGAATCCAAGGAAATGCTTTTTCAGATGCACAGCGGGGAGTGAATTACCTCAACATCTGTTTTCCTCACGGATATTAATTATCCTTCATTTGTCAACCCTACGAGCCACTAATGGAGTAATAATGCTTTCAGCTCAGAGAGGACCTGCTCCTCAGGAGTGCCATGTGCTCTGCATACCATCCTCCTCCTCCTCCTGATCTCAGTTGTACTGGGAGAAGAGAATACACATTTACACTCCCATTTCTTTGAGGGGGAAACAAAAGTCTGGTCCAATTCCTTCTGATTCCCCCAAAACCTTGAAATGTCAGGATGGATAACAATCATTCTCTCACCTTAATTCAATTCCCCCCAGAAACCTTTGCAGAATACGTCCCACCCCCCAAATCACTGCTATCTCCCTAATTCCCCAACCCTTTCTCCTGCCAGCCAGACAGCCTCCCTATGCCTCAGGAATTCAAATCATCACCATCCCAGACATCAACTGGTGCAGCAGAAAATGGTTTAAACTGGGGGACAAGAATCCTGGCACTGCCACTGATTTGCTGGGAAACCTCGGGCTAAGTATTGTCTCTCTTTGGGTCTTAGTTTTCCTCACTGATGATGCAAAATGGTCCTTTGGTCCCTTTCTGGAATCACGGTGCCTGTTCTGGCAGGTACCACCCCCAAACAGCGTAGCATGTTATATTCCGTGAGTATGATGGGCAACGGCACCGGCAGCATCAGCCTCCCAGAGAGAGATAGGGGAAAAGCTTTGCAAACCTGGAAGCACCACAGAACTAAATCCCAGACACTTTGGAGGCCGGGGTGGGAGAGGGCTCCCTATGATGTTTTGAATATTGTGTCAACACTTTTGTCCCCTGCCTAGGGAAGATAGGGGAGAGCTGACAGGAGGCGGTCTCCTCATTGGTCAGAGGTTCCCAGGAGGGACTGGCTAGTGACCCCTTCCCACGACAACCTGATTTCTCCATGTTTCAGTAGGTTAAAGAAGGTAAAGGGGTAAGGAAGTGTTGACAAGCATTTATTAAGTGTCTGCCACCCCGTGCACACTCAGAAATGCTTCTTAGTCGATTACCTGAAAGGGATGATGGTGACATTATGTGTGGAGATAGGGTCTCTCCCGCCTCACCTTCTTGTTAAGAGATCGGACTGGTCTGTCACCTTCAAAGGCTCAATCACGTCTTGGACTCCACTTGTCCCAAAGGCCAAACTGTCATCCTTCCCACTTACATGTCACTTTACATTGGTCACAACACGTTCCCATCCGTTCTGTCGCATGATCATAGACAGATTTTTCTTGTTGCCGCGGGATTTTCTCACAAAGATACTGAGGTGGTTTGTATTTCCTTCTTTAGCTCAGGGAATCTAAGGCCCAAAGGGTCATGCGACTTGTCCAGGGCCTGATGAGTGTCTGCAGCTGGCTCTGAATTCATGAAGATGAGTCTTCCTGCCTCCCGGCCTGGCACTCTGTGCACTTCACCTCCTCGCCTCCCTCTAACAGACAGACAGACACCGTCACTGCAGCATCTGGGGGTTCCTGTAAAGCTCTTTTAACCTTGTAATCCTTTGAGGTAGGCGCTGCTATTATCCTCATTTTGCAAATAAAGAAACTGAGACAGAAAGATTTTGTGCCTTACCCAGGCTCAAAAAGCTAGTCAGGGCATGAAATAAGATCTGAACTCGGCTTTCCTGAGCTCCCAGCTCTACGCCACGTGGCCCAGGGTCTCTGATGGGAAAAGCAAGGTGAGGAAAGGCTAAAGAAGCCCCACTGGAGTAAGTAGTGGGGGCAGGGCTGGAACTCAGGTCTTCTCACCCCTTGCTTCATGCATCCCCATCACACCCAAAGGTGTGACCCAAATCCCCCTCATCTCTGGCTTCTTGAAGGGCCATTTCCCTCCTAGTCTTTGCAAAAAAGGCTTCCAAGGAACAATGCTCCTTCCTTATTCTACCCAGCAGGGTCTGTGCCTCTGATGAGGTAATTAGGATTCATTGCCACGGGGCTGGCAGGTTCTCTGTATTTGTTCAACAGGAGAGACAGCCCCCTACATAAATGTGTGCACTGTGAACATGGTACTTATCCTCCGGGGATGGAGGGGAGGGGTGCAGTGTACGAGTAACAGAACTGAGAGCAAGATGTGCTGAAGCTAATAATAATGGCTCCCATTTGCAGAGCACTTTCAGGTGGATGGACCATTTTCCTCACAACAGCCCTGTGCATGAGGAAGTTTGGTGACTCACGCACAATCACACAGCCAGTCAATGAAATTAGGAAAGGATTTGAATCCAATTCTCAGGTTTTTTCCACAAACTATCACAGGTTATTTTATCAGAGAATTAACTAAATTCAATTCTCTCATTTTACAAACGGGCAAACCAAGAGGGCCCAGAGAGGCCAAAAATCACAATTAGTGAGTGAGCTCAGGAAATCTTTGTTTAGACTTCTTGCCTCTGCAGAATAAATGGCACATCCCCACGTGGAGCTATCTGGATTTTTAGTTTTCTATTAATTCTTTTTAAAACTTCTGAAATTTAAAAGCAAATCTTGCTTAAGACCCTGTTGACAAACCTGATTCCAAAATGCTTCCAAAAATGGAGCCCTTTCAGCAGGTATCTAACTGGTGGCAAATGGAGAAGAGAATGTTAAGAAACAGAGGTTTGCCCGTAAATCATAATGACTTTCTCGCACAAATGCATTGACATGGTTTAGCTGTGCAATTAAGCACCTAATTATGCTGAAAGACACAAAGCCCAATTATGGCATGACCAAGCCTGGGGCTTCTTTCTTCTGAGACAGACTTTGTCACACATTCTCCTTCCTCTAGTTTTTGGGAAAACTGGGACAATGTTGCTAAACCCTATCAGGAAAACTGTGGCTGCCTCAAGCAGGAGACCCATGGTCTCATCCTAAGAGTAGGAGGGACCCCTTGATGTTTCCTGGTCCAACCCCTTGCTTTAGGATGTGTTCATACTAATGCTGACCCATCATTAGGTCCTGTGCTCTTCTTCATTGAGAACTCTCCATAAGAAGGGGTCATGGGTACAGTGCAAGGGAATATAACTGGCAATCTGTGGATAGTCCCTAGATAGGTCAGTCAATGTCTTGACTGGTTCCTTGGTATTCAATCAGTGAACCACAAATAATTATTGATCCCTAAGGTTTTTCTGTATTCCTAATAGATGGTGGTGGGCCTTAGGGACAGAATTACACACACAGAGGCCCTACTCTCAGCAAGCCTACAATCTAATGGGACAGGAAGAGAAGAACATAAATAACTGATACAATTGAGAATGAGAACAGCAGAAGTACCATGAGAATTAAAGGAAGGAAAATCACTTTGGGAGATATGTGAATAGGGGAGAGGGGAGGTTCAGAGGTCAGAAAAGAATTCATGGCACTCACTTCTGAATTTAGACCTGAAGGAAGGGAGAAGAGATGGAATGGAACTAATGTAAGTAAAAGTACAGAGACAGAGAGAAGGCAAGCCAGGACTGGGTTTGAGAAAGTCCAGCTCACATGAAACACGGAATCTGTGCATAGCTCAACAGTAGAGCTGAGACCGGACACAGGCTTCTGGCTCCTAGTCACAGGAACTAGCCTCCCTTCCTATCCAAGTATGGGTGTTTCTGGGACTCTATTCTTGTGGCCCCCTTCATTTTGTCACCCCTCTGCCCAGAACTTTACTCCTTAGGCCTGGGACTGTCTCATCACTGAAGCTGCCCTTTCTTTCCATGCTAGATGCTCAGTAAGTATTTGTTAGTTTGCTTTTCACCATGCTTTTTAATTATGGGATTGAGAGCCTGTCTTCCCAATGGTCCTCTTGGACCACATCACTCTCTTACTCAAAAAATCCTTTAGTGACTCTCCATTGCCTAGAGTCCAAAGTCCAAACTCCTTAGCCTATTACTGAAACCCTCTAGAATTTCCCCCAACTTGCTCCAGATGGACCCAGGACTTCTTGTTATCTGTGCGTATTTCCTATTTTCCCATCTCCCTGCCCCTGTTCACGTTGTTCTCTCTGCCCAGAGTGAATTTCTTGCTTCCAATTCAGGCTCAGGACAAATCTCTAACCTCTGCAGACCTCAGCTTCCTCATCTGTCACATGTTTTGGGTTGGACTAGATAATTTCTGAGATTTTTCCCAGCTCTAGGTTTAAATTCCCACGAGTAACCATTGGGTGCTTCCTCCACCAATAGAGAGGCCAGCCCTTCTGCTCCTTTGGCAAATGGTTTGAAGAGTTTCTGGGATGAAACAAATCCTGCTCCTAGGGCCCATCCTCTCGACATTTAGCTAGTCAGGTGACCAACAACTCATCCCCAGGACAGCAGTCAACCAATCAGCAAGTTCTCATCGGGTGTCTACTCTGTATCCAGCACTGTCCTAGGTTCTAGGGAACAGTTCCAAAAGGGAGCCGAGGTCAGAGTCTTTCCAGCTTGAGGGGACCTGCCAGAAGTGTCCCCGTGCCATCATAACCTTAGAGAGACCAGGACTACCATGTGGCCAAGGGAGGCAGCAGAGGAAGGCCTCAGGAGGGCCAGCTTACGTTGGCTTCCTCAGTTCCTGCAAACTGAAAGCAAGAATCCTGCCCAGCCTCCTTCAAGGAGGGGATGTGAGATCTGGGGAGATAACAACGAGGAAAGTCTAAGAATTAGAAAGTCAGGGCAGCTAGGTGGCGCAGTGGTTACAGCACCAGCCCTGAAGTCAGGAGGCCCTGAGTGCAAATCTGGTCTCAGACACTTCCTAGCTGTGTGACCCTGGGCAAGTCACTTAACCCCAATTGCCTCAGCAAAAAGCAAAAAAAAAAAAAAAAAAAAGAATTAGAAAGTCTTATCAGGGTGTGGTGGGTGGAGCGCCAGCACTGGAGTCAGGAAGATCTGAATTCAAATCCAACCTCAAACATGAGCTCTGACTGGGCAAGTCACTTAATTCTGCCTCAGTTTCCTCATCTGTACTATGAGCTAGAGAAGGAAATGGCAAACCACTCCTTATCTTTGCCAAGAAAAACCCCAAATGCCAAGAAAACCACAGAGTTATACATACCTAAAAATAACTGAAAATCAAGGTGCAGGGAAGGGAAACACAATATAACGGAAAGAATATTGGATTTGGAGTGAGGGGGCCGAAGAGCAAGTCCCAGCTGCCATTTACTAGTTGCATGATGTCCCAGAAATCACTTTTCTCTTCTTAGCTTAGGCTCCTCCTTTGTAAAATGGACTAGATTTTCTCTAAGATTATTGCCAGTGCTAATGTTCTATGACTCTATGATTAATAATTTTGTTTTGAACACGTGCAAGGACAATATTCTCAAGTATGAATTCCCCCTCTGGCATCTTTGTACCATGGACAGATAATAAGGCATGAGTTTATCTGTATGTGTGTAAACATACACACATTATACATGTAAATATATGCATATACTATATACACACATACTATATATGTGAATATGTAAACATATGCTATATATGTATGTGTAAGTACATATACCTATATATACTTATGCTATATGTATAAATATATACACACTACTATATGTATATACAAATTTATACACATATGCTATACATATAAATATATATATCTATTCATATATATATACCTATACTATATATATAAACATATACTATATATACATATGTAAATACATACACATCTAATATATATATATAATATAGTACATACACATATACTATTCATGTAAATATACATACCTCTATATACTTATACTATATGTATGAATATATACACATATACTATATATGCAAATGTACATACCTATTAATATTAAATATGTAAATATGTGCCTATACTATACATGTAAACATATACTATATATAATAGTAAATATATATATACCCTTATATACTTATGCTATATGTGTAAATATATACATAGTACTGCATATATAAATATACACACATATGCCATACATGTAAATACATATACCTATTAATATTAAATATATATACCTATACTATACATGTAAACATATACTATATATAATATGTAAATATATACATACCCATATATACTTAGCTATATGTGTAAATATATACATAGTACTGCATATATAAATATATACACATATGCTATACATGTAAATATATATACCTCTTAATATTAAATATGTAAATATATATACCTATACTATACATGTGTAACTATATATACCTATGCTATATGTGTATACACACCTATACTTTCTAGGTGTAACTACATACACCCATGCCCTATGTATGTAAATATATGCTACATAAATGCAAATGCATGCATATACTATATAAATATACCTGCTTAGGTTATTACACGCCTGTCTGTGCAGCGTATGCATGCATGTGCACGTACATGGAATAAGCACTGCATTTGCAGCTAGCTCTGTCACTTACTGATTGACTTTGGGAAGCCCCACTCTCTCAGGGCCTCAGCCCCAGGGATAAAATTCCACGGTCCCTAAAGTCTGGCCCTGCTTGGTACTTAGTGATGATGCACACCATCATCCTCGGCTTCCTCCCCCTGCAGCCTCTCTCACCTGAGGAGATGCACTCCCTCCCTCCCTGCAATCCTGGCCCACATGTAGGGCCCGGCTCTGGGAGGCTGGCCGATAATCAGGCTGTGCAAGCAAGGCCCAGAGCCACAGTCCCCCTTTGTGCCTTTTCTTTGACAAATGCAGCTGCCTCTTAATTATTGATGGTCACACCGGGGAAGTGGGCAGGAGATGTATTGCCAAGGCCCTCTGTGGAAGCCATGCAGTCTCAGCTAAGTGGGGCTGCTCCAGCCCCTGCTGAGACCTGGACTAGGGAGATGGCCAAGCTGACCAGGACGTAGGCAGGGGCTGCAAGACTTGTCTCCTTTTTCCCATCTCAACCAGAACTGCAATCAAAGGGCTAATCTTTACCAGCCCTTCCACCACTGTCTGAGCTTCTTAGAACCACCTGAAGTCAATGAACACCGATCGAAGCCCCTCTCTCTGCAAGGCCCTTCAGTCAGGCCTGAGGACTTTCGAATCAGAACCGACGCTTCTCTTAGGGAAGGCAGCACAGGACCAGAGATGTGAGAACGAATTATTCTTAGATACCAAGCATCTACACATATAGCAAACATCTACTCAAATCCTTCATTTTACAAAGGGGGAAACTGAGGCCCATAGAAGAGAAATTATCTACCCAATATCATGCGTGTAGAAAGTAGGAGAGCTAGGGTGCACCCCCCCCCCCGAGTCTGCTGACTAATTTCATTATGTAAGAAGAGCCTCCGGCCATCCTGGGTCCAAACTCCTATGGGACCCGAGCTGAGCTCTCCTTACCCTCCCCAACCTGAACCCTGGAGACTTCTGTCTCCGAAGGCAGAGGCTGGCCTCGGCTCTAGCTGGCATCCCTACCGACCACAGTTTCCAGGATCCACTGTTCTCCGAGGCAGGGGCACTGTGCCCGCGGAAAGAACAACAGTGCCCCGGGATTCCGAATGAGAAAGACCCTGAGCCCGCTGTTTTCAGTGTCAGGTGTGTACAGATCAAATGCACTGGGTCCAAAACAAGCCCTGTTTCTGTTTGCCTTTGAATTTCTGCTGCCCGGCACTGAGCCTGGCACACAGTAGGTACACAATAAATCCTTGTTGGACTGAACTGAACTGATTTTAGCCAGTGCTATTTTTTCAATGAATACCGATATGTTTTCCTTCCAAAGATTTCACTTTCAAAGTGATTTTATTTTAGGGGGCAGCCTAAATTGGGGGCAACCTATACTTGGTGCATGCACATGTATATCTCTATATAAGCAGTCTCAAATCTGGGAACATTTTAATTATAGGATCATAGATTCAGACCTGAAAAGCATTTTAAAGGAGTTACCTAGTCCAAATTCACAGATGAGGAAACTGAGACCCAGAGGGATTAAGCCATTTGTCCAATGTCACATCATCAGTGAATTTGAAACCAGACTTTCTGTCTCCAAATCTAGCCCTTTTCTACAGTCTCACAAATTATGCCTCATTTATACATGACCTGCAGGCACAGACAGGTGGCAAGGGAAGGTGCCAAGCAGACAGTGTGGACCTGATCTCTTGAGGTAAAATTTGGAAAGTGTGTTCCTGTAGAAATAATCTTACTTACACCCTGGATGTAGGTGAAAGAACAAAGCACTTTAGGAGCAATCCTGAGGGAATGAGCTTTCGTAGACTGACCAGGAAACCTAATTTCATTGGTTATGACCCCATTTTTATGAGAAAGTTTGATCTCAGCGTTCTGAGGTCCAAACAACCCATTTACACATAAATTTCTAAGAGGAAAAATAATAGCTAACATACATACAGCACTTTAAGATTAGCAAAGTACTTTATATATAATATCTCATTTGATCCTTACAACAAGCCTGGGAGGTAGGTGCTATTATTGTTCTCATTTACAGATGAGAAAACTGAGGCAAACAAATGTTCTTATCCACTACACCACCCAGATACTTCTGTATCTCCCAGAATCCGTCACAAAGTTGGGGCCAGCCTGTGTATTTTTATTTTACAAAGACAAGGATATGGACTGAATCCATCATTTTGTTGATTTAGTGATCTCCTGTAATTTATAGTCTTAGAGAATGGCTCAGAGCAATGATTGATTAAAGGACCGTGCTAACGTTCCTCCATCCAGTATGTGCTAGAGGCAAGACCCAAATCCAGATCTTCTTCCAGTTATCCATTAGGTATATTGTGTATATCAAATCTATGAATATAGACTATCATAGAGAGAAGGAACCTTAAAGATCTAGTCAAAACCCCTCACTGGTAGAGGTAGGAGAAATATTTCTCAGCAAGGAGATAAAGATCAGAATTTATTACATTATTATTAACTTCTCTTTAAGCAACTAGATGATGCAGTGAATACAGCATCAGACCTGGAGTTCTAATCTGGTCTAAGATACCTACTAACTGTGTGACTCTGGCCAAGTCATTTAACCCTATTTGCCTCAGTTTCCTCATCTGTAAAATGGGCTGAAGAAAGAAATGGCCAACCATTTCAGTATCTCTGCCAAGAGAACTCCATGTTTTGAAAACAAAAAAACTTCAATTAAAAAAATACTAAAGAAAAAAATTTAAATTAAAAATAAAAACCTAAAGGAGTTATGAAGAGTCAGACATTACAAGAAAATGTCAGTTACCTGAGGGCAGTGACTTTCATTTTTGAATTCCCTATTTCTTAACACAGTGCTGGGCACATCTTGCTTAATAAATGTTTGCTTCTTGATTGATTAATGGGCCCCCAACTCAGAGCTTTTTCCACCAAGCCCTGCCTCCTCTCTAATATTGTGGTTACATTGGGGACTTTCCCAGATACCCCAATCCTGCAGTAAGATGCAAAAAAAGCTTAATACAGATGCCAATCTCTTAGTGGGAGTCTAGGATGAAGGGGGACAAATGGGGGGAGGAAAGGCGGCAGGCAGGAGCAATCAGGACTAAGCACATTTATTATATTTAACTAATTAGCATCTTCACATTCCCCTCACGTGGGACTAAGCAGCCTTGGAATTCTAATCCGCTAAGTCAATTAGATTAGTCTTTCCTTGGCCCGGACTCCCTTTTTCTTAAACCCCAAACAGAATCAAAGGAGAGGGAGCCTCAGTTTGTATAAAAAGAATACAGCCACCTGCTTGGGCTTAAGCGATCTGAGCTCAGGCAGCAAATGGGTCATTCAGGAACTAAAAGGCACTCCTTGGGGAGGGGAAGGAAAGGCACTGGCTGAGCTGAAAACATTTCTGCTTTCCAAATGTTACTTCAGAGAAGGTCAAACGGCACTCCAGATGGGTCCAGCATTTTGAAGGCACTAAAGGCCAAAGACCGACAGGAGGGGGGCTCCGGATTTCTGTAGTGCCGTCCTTCAGGGGATGAGAAGGATGCTGCTGTTAGACCCCAAGCCTTCTTCTCTGGGCAGTGCTGGGAAAGTCTGTTCCCCCTTGGAGTCTGAGTTCCTCCTCTGTAAACAGTTGTGAGTGTGAGCCTGAAGTCGTTACAGAAATGGGTTGTTATCATTTGTGATGATGAGGACCATGGGTATCACTGGGACCACTGCATCATAATGCTCTTCCGTAGTCGTCCACGTGTTTGGATGCCTGTGCCCTATAACAAAGTATCCCTTCTTCTCCACTAGCCAGGAGGTCCTAGAAGGAAGAGTCTGCATTTCCCAGAGCTCCAAGCACAGCATGCATAGAAAATAGCAAATATTGTTGAATGGATGCCATTGTGTGCATGGAATCAACCCTACAGTGGGAGTCTGAGGGCTCAGCCTCTAGATCTGATATTAGCTCGATGTGTAGCCTCCCACACAAGCATGTTCCCTTCTCTGAGTAAAATGAAGACAGTCAATTATATTACAGCTTCTAAGGTGCCTTCTGACTCCAACAATCTGTGTACTGCCCTCCTAAGTCCTGGCATTCTATATTCTAAGATTCCTTCCAGCTCTCACATTCCATGTTCTAAAGGCTGTTCTAGACCTGGCGTTCTACATTCTAAGATTTCTTCCAGCTCTCACATTTCATGTTCTAATGGATCTCCTAGGCTTGACCTTCTATGGTTTAAGGTCCCTTTCCAATTCTGACATTCTATACCCCAAGAGCCCTTCCAACACTAGCATTCTATGTTTAACTATCCCTTACAGTGCTAAGGTTATATGTTCTAAGGGCTCTCCCAGACCTAGTATAGTAGATTTGATGATCATTCCCAACTCTGACACTTCATATTCTATGATCTCTTGCAGCTCTGATATTCCAAGTTCTAAGGTCCCTTTCCAGCTCTGACATATCATGTTCTAAAGCCCTTTCTGGCTCTGACAATCTAAGATTCTGTGATGTTGACTCCTTGTTATTTCCTGGCCAAAAAAAAAAAAAAAAAAAAAAAGGCTACCCATTACCAACCAGATTACCTGGTCAGTCCAAGAAGCTTTGTGCACAATTGTCATAGGAAAAAAATAGCAGCAGTTCTGTTCCATTAGATTCCTCATTCCCCCAAATAAAAAATGCTGCTGGGAAGCCCAGTGAAAAACTTCAGCCCTTACACAACCTTCGCCCTTACATGGAGAATGGATTTTCTCCCTCAGTTCCTCCTCCTTCTCCTTCTCCCTATCATTTGTTGCTGTCATTCAACGGGGTTGAAAAATCTCCAGCCTTTAAAAATCACAATGGTCCAATTTTTTCTTCTGCCGTTCCTCCTCCCCCAAGCTCCCTGCTGAGCCGAGGAAAGCAAAGTTTACAGCTGTGTCCAAGGCAAGAGCCCGTGTGCAAAGCAGAATCAGAACTCACGCTTATTTTCGTGGCCTCCTTTCCAGCTTCCTCCTGCTGAGATGCCTTCAGCTGAGGAAAGAGAGAGAGAAAACATTAGTTTGGCTCGAAGGTGGGAGGGGAGGGAGAGGAAGGAGGAAGGGGGGGAGGTAGCAACACCTGTCACATTAACTCACATATTTCAATTTGCACTGTGAGCTTCAGAGAAAATATCCATCCATTCATTCAATCAGCCATTCACTCAGCAAACATTTATTAGGAGCTTCCTGTCAGGCTCTAGAGGGCTGGGGTAGGGGTTCAGAGAGAAAGCTCTAAGACAGGGGGCTTGTCCTTGTAAAGCTCACAGTCTAGAAGTGGGGTGGGGGGACAAAGTACTCTGGAACACCAGAATGTATAATAAACAGTGCATGATGAGTGTGTTAGAGGGATGCAGGGGAAAGGGCCAAATGAGATTAAGGGGGATCAGGGGACCACTAAGAGGGGTGGGGGGTGGGTCATGGAGAATCCTGAGTTAGAATTCAGAAGATAGATAGGAAAGAATTCAAACAAAAGCTAGAGATGGAGAGGGGCCATTTCAGGCTTAGGAAACAAAGGAATGAAATGGAGGAACACATAAGGGGATGGGAGAAAATGATGCTGGAAAATAGGAATACTTAGCTGTAGAGACATGACTGTGGGGTGGGGCTGGTGGTCAGATTTCCCAAGTGGGGGACCAACATAAGGTAACTCCTACGTATTTTATTTTAAGCATTTAAATACCTCATTATGTAATGGGGTCCACAGGCTTCACCAGACCACCAAAGGGGTCTAGAACACCAAAAAAAGTGTGTGTGTCCTGAATGACCTGGACTTCTTCATTCCCCTTCACCAATATCTGATTGACCTGGTTGGGGGAAGCATGGCAGTGTGTGTAACCTTGGACAAGTAATTTTACTTGGACGGAATTAGCTTTCTTATCTATAAAATGTGGGGAGGGATGGAGAAGAGAAGGGAAAGGGAAATGATCTCTAAAGTCCCTTCCAATTTTGAAAAATAATATAATCTTGTGTGTATATATATATATATGTAAATGAATATATTATGTCAGTGTATATCCATAGAAATATCTCTGTGTATATTTGCATTCATATGTATATAAATCAAATGCAGGACAGTATATTAGAAAGGACACTGGACAGGGTTTGAATGCCAGCTCTGACACTCATATAGTATAATTTGGGGTCTAATTCTCTGGGTCTCAATTCCTCCTTTGTCAAATGAAGGAATCCAACTAGAACAAGGGTTTATAATCTCTAGTCCATGAACATTTTTAAAAAGATTTTTTAAAGAATAATTTATAACTGTATTTAATATAATTGGTTTTCTTTTTACTCCTATGTATTTTATGTATTTAAATACCTTATTATGTAACAGGATCCATAGGTTTCACCACATTTTTTTATTATTTTTATTATTAAAAAAGTGTGTAATTCCAGACTAAATGATATTTGAGATCCTTTCCATCTCTCGATCCTATGCCCTAAGTCAATCAATCATTCACTTAATCAACACTCTCTGAGATCTGATTCCTCAGCTACAAAACAGGGAAAATCATCTTTTCAATACCTGCCTACCTTGAAGGGCAGTGGCAAAGAAAACAGTCTGAAAATGCTGTGCTGCAGGAATGGGAACGGCTGCCTTTGTTGTATGTGAGTGTACCTGTGCATCCTTCTGTAAGCATATGGATTTATCTCCCACTGCAATCCCTCGCCGGTGGGCGCTTCACTCTGGCGTGGAAGTGACCCTGGGTTCTGAAAGCTCTGCCAGCAGCTGGCAACTTCCACCCAGCTGGAAAGCTTTGAGTATGGCGCTGACGACAGAGTGTGTGAGATCACAGAACCAGTCCATCTGATTGTGGAGAGGCTCGCACCGGAGGGCTGGCCCCCGAGGATGAATATTTTGGGCCACGGTAATTTATGAAACTGTCGACATTAAGGCATCAGTGGTGGCACCCTGCCAGTGGAGGATGGCAGCATCATAGATCCAAAAATAAAAGGGACCTTGGAGTCTAGCCAATCCAACCCCCTCATATTACAAACGAGTAAACTGAGGGCATGGGGATTCAAATGGCTGCCCGAAGACACACGGGGATCCATATCAGAGCCGGGGTTTGAAGCCACGTCTTCTCCAGAGCCAATGTCCTTTCTATCATATCCCATGGCTCCACCATCCTGGCCCCCGCCCCAGATGAGATCATGGCTCTTTGGAGCAAAAATCCATCTTTGTGTAACTGCCCGTATATGGAGGACCACAGACTCCTAGCCCCAATGCTCCAGAACCTGTGACACCTCCTCGGCTCCCTCCCCTTATACATGTAAATGGAGGCTCAGGAACTTGCCCAAGTCCCCACAGCTGATGAGTGTCAGAACAGGGATTTGAGCCCAAGGCTTCGGAGTCCATGGTTCTCATTCTTCCCACTGTGCTATCATACTTCCTGCCCAGTCCAGATGTAACTATAGTTCTTTTGACTATAAATGCTTATTCGTGTCATGTGGATGTCTGTGTGTTTGTGCATGTAGGAATTCTATCTGACTACCACGGTGGGGGTCTCATCCCGATGGGGAGGGACAAGGGTGGGACCCCCGCCCGACTCTCCTTCAGCCATGGGGGCTGGCTCAGCCCAGCAAGCTCCATCACAAAGCACAGAAAACAGTGCAAGCCGGGTGGGCTTTGGGAAACGTCTAGGGTACCCCCTCCACAAAGCTTCCCCGATTCCCCAGCTGGAGGCGATTTCTCCCCCCTCTGGTTACACGGCCTTTTATGTTCCTCTTTCGAATTTATACTCTCATTTGTATTCCATTATCTGCTTAATGGCACACATTTCTATAGCACAACCATCCTGGGAGGTAAGTAATGCAAGTATTATTACCTGGATTTTACAGACAGGAAAGAGGCTCAGAGAGAGGGAGAGAAGAATAGGAGCAAGAGCTCTGGATTGGAGGTCAGAAGATCTGGGTTTGAATTCTGACTCAGCCATTTACTACTAGTGGGAAGAGAGGCAAAGCACTTTAGTGCCTCAGTTTCCTCACCTGTCTAAAATGAGGGGACTGGGCTTGGATGATCTCTAAGATCCTCTCTAGCACTAATTCTATACTGTTTTACCTTAAGAAACTTGCCCACAGTCTCCTCTCTTGCACCATGAAACTAAAGCCTCCTAAAAGGCAAGGACCATATCTTAGTTATTTTTGTAACTCCTCTGAGGTCTACTGAACGAGGAACCCTCGTAGACAAATCACCTGAGCTCCTTTTTTCTCTGCCTACAAAACCGGAGTGAGACAGAGTGGGAGAGTAGGGAAGAGAGGCAGCATCTGGACTGCTTGGCTTACATAGCTACTGCAAGGATCAAAAGAGATCATTTGTGGGAAAGCACTTTGAGAAGCAGAAAGTGCTGTACAAACATAAGGGATTACTGTTACTAATTATTAGTAGGAGTGTAGGATTATGGGATTTGGAGCTGGAATGGGCTCTGGAGAGTGTCTCATCTAGCCCCTCATCTTCCAGAGGAGGAAGCCCTCCCATCTTCCGGGAGAAGGAAAATGACTTCTTTAAGGTCATAGAGACAGCAAGTAGCAGAGCTGGGATTGGAGTTTGGACCGTCCCTTTCCATGACCCCGTGCTACTCAGAAATGCCGAGATCCAGGGCCACCTTGGGGAACCCCTCCAATTTTGTCACTCGAGAGTCTCACGGGGAGGCTGCCGTTGACCCCGTTTCTGCCACTAATATAAGACCCAGCCCGGGCACTACCATCCCTCCACATATGGTCAGCTAACATCACAAAAATGAATCTGCATGAAGATACCAAAGCTTCCTGCTTACTGTTGCCGAGGCCTTATTGCTACATGAGCAGAAAGAAAAGAGGAGAGAAATCTCCACTCTGTATCCGACCCAGGGAGGGAGGCTGAGAGCAAAGAGGGACAGGGTCAAGGGAAAGGGGGAAGGAAAAAGATGGAGGAAGGGATAACAGGGAAGATAAGCCCTAGATTACTTAGAGGAACATATGGATAGGGCAACAAATCCTGTTGCTGATGTTATCAAAATTCCCCCTGAGAAGATGTCAGTGTTGGAGGATAAGGAGGAAAGAAAGAGACCTGGTTGAAAATGTTCCTAAATCAATGTCCAGTAAGGTAGAGGTGGGCAGAAAGAACGGGAAAATTGCAGGCAAGAGCCAACAATGACCTCTCCTAGCTTACAGATTTAGAGCTAGAAGGGGCCCAATCGATCATTTATGAGAGGGAAGAATGTCCCAGAGGTTTCTCTTCTCCCAAATCCAGTACTCTTTCCACTGCTCCATGCAGGTAGCCCCTGGGTCTGAATCTCAAGACTAGCTCATTCTCCCTCACAAATGGCTCTGAGGGCCCTCAATCAATAGAGTTGCTTGCTTGGCTCTGGAAGAGTTCAAATCAATTCAGTAAACATTTAGTAAGTACCTACTATGTGCCAGACACTGCTAAGCATTGGGGATACAAAAATCAGCAAAAGGCAGTCCTTTGCCTCAAGGACCTTACAGTCTACTGAGGAAACATGAAGACAAATATAAACAAAGCAAACTATCCATAGGATAAATGGCAAATAATTAAAAGAAGGAAAATGGAAAGAATTGAGATGGGGAGGAAGTTGCTCCACTCTTGGATATAAGCAGAGCAATCACGTAATGTAAAAAAAAATTAGAAGAGGTCTCTCCCATTTTAAATCTCAGCTTTTATCCTTATTAATTTTGTGATCATATGTAAGTCAGCTAATATCTCATAAGTTTCCTCATCTATAAATGAAGGATATAATATTGGTGCTTCCTAGTTCACAGGGCCAGGAAAACTCCCTGTAAATTTGAGAGTAAAAAATGCAGATTATTATTCTTCACCCTTCCCCAGGCTTAGGGTCCTTTTACCTTAAGTCTAGGGCTACTGTTTCTTCACTAATAAAGAATAACTAGGATTTACATTTATAAGGGTTGCAAAGCTTTTTACACATGTTAACTCATTTGATCCAAACCCTAACTGTGCTATTTTTGTCCCCATTTACAGATAAGGAAACTGAGGCAAGGTCACATGGCTAGTTAAGTATCTGAGGCAGGATTTGAATTCAAGTCTTCCTGACTCAAAGTCTTATACTCTATCCACTGAGTCAACTAGATACCACTGTCTGCTGAACTACTATCAGCTACCTCTTGTCCTGAGGCTGAATTAAAGACCTAGCACATGGGAACCAGAGCTGAAAATGTCGCTCTAGACAAAGTTGGGCCAACTGGTTTCCTTCCATCCCTCATTCCCTGACCCTCAAGGCCAGGGGGCTTTCAGCATGGGTATGAATAACCAAGATTTCCTGCCTTGCTCCCAAGCCCCAGATTGGGGTGGGGAGTCCCAAAGGTGGGAAAAGAGGCTGAATTCTCCAAATCTATCTGCAGTCCCCAGAATACAAAGACATGGCTCCCAGATTCAATCAGCTCTTGTCTCTGAATCCACATCTCCCACCAAAGCTCCCTGACAAAACACTGATCGTAAGTCACATTTTATACCCAACAAAACACGTTCCTCACAGCATTATCCAGGATCTGAACCTCTACTATTTACCCCCTGCATGATCTTAAGGTGGCCATTTTCTCCTCTCTTAAAGGGCTTCTGAAATGAGGGAAAAGGACTTCGGGTTCAAGCAAACTATTGTCCATGAACTAAAGTCAATCCTCTGCTTGTTTACTAAGTGTCTGTTCCACTGACAATTCAAGTATACCCTCATGGCCCCAAGTTACTATAAGAACCTAGGGAAGGACACAAGTGTGCTGGATAGATTTTTTATTATGGATTTTACTGGCAAGAAGAATGAAAAGGCATGAAGGGTAAACCCATGAGGAGGAGATCAGTAATTCTCCTTTCTGGCCTTCTCTTTTAGGATGTCCTTCCATACTCTGCCTATAGGTAGCCACAGGATAGATAACTGGAGACAGCTAGGTGATGAAACAGCTAGAGCTCTGAGCCTGGATTAGGAAGATGATCCTAAGGAAATCCATCCTCAGGCACTGAATATGTGATCTTGGCAATTTACTTAATTTGTTTGCCTCAATTTCCCCAGTTGTAAAATGAGTATAATAAAAACAGCCACCTCCCAAGCTTCAAGTGAAATAAAATTTGTAAAGCACTTATCACAGTACCTGGCATAATAGGCTCTTAATAAATACCTGTTTCCTTTCTACAGGCAGTTCTAGGTGGTATCACAATAGAGCACAAGACTGCAAGTCTGAAAGACCAAATGTTTTGTTTTAGAGGGGTTTTGTTTGTTTATTTGTGTTCTACAGACTGGAAGAACAGGGATTACTCACAGGCCCCTGCCACTGATCAGCAAAAATTTTCACCTGCTCTGTTTCCAGTCTGAGTGACTTTGTCCACCTTAGGCTACCTAGCAGTACCTCTCCCATTCCCCGTGTGGGGGTAGGAGAATGGTGAGCTCACCTATCAGCACTAAACATAGCACAGACACCTGACTAGCTTAGCCCAGTGCAGTTTAAAACTTCTGAGCTCGAGAGCACCAGCCTCTAGGGTGGCAGGAACTCCAGGTATGGGCCATCACACCCAGCTAAAAGACCTGATGTTTGAATCCTCCTCCTGTACTTACTACAGAGGCAAGTCCCTTCTCTCTCAGTCTGTTTCCTCATATATAAAATGGGGATAATAATAGCACCTACCTCAAAAGGTTTCTATGGGGATCAAACGAGATAATAAATGTAAAGTGCTTTACAAACCTAAAAAGGCTAGATAAATGTTAGCTGCTATTATTATTCAGCCAATCTGGATGGATCTTTGCCCCCTGAATATGCCCCGTATTCTTTCCAATTTCATATCTTTCATTATGCTGTTCCCTCTTCACTTTTGAATTCAAACCCATTGTTTAAAGCCCAGTTTAAATGCCATTTCTGCCAAGAAGCTGTTAAGGAATGTTAAGGGGTCTCCAGAATTTGTCTTTTTGAGTTGCCATATTTTCCAGAAACAATGGACCCAAAGCATGCAGAAAGCCTGAATGTGTAAAGGTGAAGTCCCCCACCTTCACCCCAGCTGACATGTGTTGTTTGCATCCCAAGCTGGACTCCCTGTGTATCCTTGGGAGGTAAGGCAGGCGCCAGTCAGTCTATACTGGGCTGAGAAATTGCTTGGGCAGTTGGGACCCTTGTAGATAAGCAGACCATCATATCTTCATGGTCTAACAGGTCCCAATGAAAAAGAATGCTGCCTTTGCCAGTGACTAGCTCCTCCCCTTCTGGACAGGTTTTGTCCTTTTCCCACCTTTACTGTACTTTCTCCTTTCCATGCCATGGCCCTTTAGGTAGAGATTTGTGTTTTCTCCTCCTGCCTTTGTTGTACTGTCATAAACATGCAATACTTCTGTATGGATTGTGAACTCTTTCGATTCAAAAGGCATGTTCATTTCCCTTAAAATAAACTTAGTTTTCACCCAACTTTTACTGTTATGATTTCTTGTTGACAAAGCTTCCCTCATCTCGATCTCCCTTGATCTCCCTTTGTTCTGTTACTCCCTACTATCCTTATCTGAATATTATTGTGAATTAGTTATTTATGTGTTTTCCCCTGAGACTGAGAAGAAAGTTGCCCCCCCCCCCCAAGCTGGCCAGCCCTGGGTTTAATGTACATCCTGTCAGTATAACTCTGGACAAGTGGTTCAACTTCCAGGGATTTTGGTAACTCTCTCAGTTAAAGAGAATGGGTAAGGAATGCTTCCTCATTTGGGGGTTCACTATACCATAAAATCACAGAATGCAGTCCCTGCCCAGCAAAGTATACACAGTAGACACTTAGTATTTAATGAATAAATTTATCAGTTTTTCATAACTGTTTTGTTCCAGGCAATCAGTCACTGTCCTCTGAAAGCCTTAGACTCGCTTTTCCCTCCATGACTCTGTTCGTATTCCTCTCCTGGCCTGGAACACCTTCCCTCACTTCTCCACCCATCTACCTCCAACCCATCTGTGAAGGTCCAGTTCATCCCACCTCTTCCAAGAAGCCTTTCTGGATAACACAAACCACACAAACTCTCCACTTCCTAAGTACCAGAATACTTTAAGGCATTTTGGTAGCTGCTTATATTATAGTTAATATTCGATTCTCTACTACCCTGTAATTGTTTCGTATCTTGTCACTCCCAAAAGACATTGAGTTCTTTGAGAGAAGGGACTGTCTTCTTTTTCTCTTATTTTCTCCAAAGTTGTTCAATAAATACCTACTGAATTTACTTCTAAACCACTAGGCTGGTGATGATTTCCCCCCCCTCCAAGTTCCTGATTCTTAAATAGAAGATTATTGGGATCACAGAACATAAGGACTGACCTCTAAAAAGGTGGTCAGAGAGAACCCTAGCTCAACCCCTTTGGAAGTCAAACCTCCACAAAAGAGAAATGTGGATTGAACCTGGGTTCAGATCTGCTTCTTACTGCAAGTTCCTTCTCCGTTCTTAGTCTCAGGTTCCTTAACTGCAGAATAAGGATGTTGGACCAGATCAGAGATGTCCAATTATTATGTGGATAAAGATAGTAGGGAGATGAGGGAACAATAAAATTTAGGTGAAAACTAAGTTTATTGCAAGAGAAATGAATGTGCCTTTAGAACTGAAAGAGTTCACAATCCATACAGAAGTACTGCATGTTTATGACAGTACAACAAAGGGAGGAGGAGAAAACACAAATCTCTACCCAAAGGGCCATGGCATGGGAGGGAGAAGGCACAGTAAAGGTGGGAAACACACTGCATCTGGCAGAGGAATTAAATTAAAATGTAATTGGGAGATATTTAAAGTATTTAACAGTAAATAAAAATATAATAGAACATAGATAATGTTAATGTGTGATTTTCTCAGTTATTTGACCCACAGGGATCCTTATGTACCTTGTTTCTATTTGAATTTAACACTCTGGAATTAGAGTATCTCTGAAATCCTTTTCAGCTCTATATTTTATGAATCTATGGCACAAGTGAGTAGTAGAAGCTTATTTCATAATAAAGGCCAAGCCAGGAAGGACCAGGTACATCCCCAGGGAAGGATGAGAGGGAGGATGCTATTGGTCACTGGAAGAAGTTACCTGATTAGATGCCCATGTCTGTTTGTCTGTCCAGTCCTTGTGATTGCGGACGTACCACCACTGGATCTCCAGGGAGTAAGAGGGGGAGCCACTGCCCCGGAAGGAGCAAGCCATCTCCACATCCTCACCACTCCGGGCAGTCATGTCATGGGGAATCTCTGTGAACAAGGCTGCAGAGAGAAAGGATTCAATCAGAGACCAACCCCCTGTTAGAAGACAGTCACCAGTGAGGGAATAGTTACTCCCGTCAGGGAACAGTTCTCTGACCAAGAACAGTCACTAGGTAGGGAAACATCACTCCAGTCAAGGAATATTCAGTTCCCTGTCCAGGAATGATGGCTGACAAGTCAAGAAAACAGCTGCCTCCCAGAACAGCCAACATAGGATAAAACAGCTGACCGTCAGTTCCTAGCAGAACTGCCTGTTGAGGAACAATCCAGGAAATAGCTACCTGCCAGCAAACAATGGCCAGCCAGGATTCTGACTGACACAGCCAACAACAATACAAAGGGCTTCCCTAGGATGAGAGGCAGATTCTGGGACCCAAGTCTTCTTGTTCTGCTCATGTTGGGAGATCTCCTTCCTCCTCCTCTTCCTCCTCTTCCTCCTCCTCCTCCTAGATTTTAGCCAGTGGTGGTCTCCTTCAGGGCCTGCTTCCCTTTATCATTACTTAGAAGCCAATTATTTTTCCCCACCGGCACCCCTGCTACCCCTAGGGCTCTGGGCTGTGGCTAAATCCACAGTGGCCACATCCTCTGCAGGGTGCTCTTCTGCATCTGAACAAACATGGGAACAAAGGAGGCCTAAAGCTTGCACAGCTTGAGGTAGGAACGCTCAATCCCTTTCCACATCGTTTCTATATCCAAGCCCAACACAAAATTATCCCCCCTCCATCAGATCACCTCCTGCCTGGGTATATAAATGGAAAACAAATCCCCGTTTAATGCAGCCCCCAAACCCTCCTTCCACACCATATGGTTTGTTTTTCTTCTCTCAAAACAAATATTGTTCAAAGATGTAATTAGAATTCTTTTCATCTTCTCCAGAGAGATTATCTCGCCCTGGAAAGATGACTGGGGACGTGTGGGTCACCAAGGAAATGTGGCATCCAGCATCCAGCTGCTTCCTCCCCCACACGACTCCTCCTGCGCCAGCCCACACCTGCCCTCCGGGCAATCTCTCTTTCCTGATTACAAAATTAATCTTTGAGATCATCCAGCCCAAATCCCTCATTTAACAAAAGAGGAAACTGAGACTCAAAAAGGTAAAGCAATTTGTCCAAGGTCACCCAGCTAAACTAGTAAACAGCAGGACTAAGCCAGGTCTTCCACCTCCAAGCTGGTGTTCCTCCTATTATATCACCCTGCCTCTGGACCACATTCAGCTCTTCCTGATTGGGGTCTGGAGACATCTCTGAGAGCGAACCTTCTGTCCTATTCATCTGTCTCCCTCACGGAAGAGCTTGTGCACAGTGGGAGCATCATCCAAGAAACGACTGTCTCTTGCCTCAGTTTCCTGGTCTCTGAAATTGAGCCTTTCCCTGGCTATGTTGAAGGATCAAGAAGACTCTGGGTTGCAGCCCTCCCTTGGCTCAATTCAATTCAGTTAGTATTGATTAAGAGCCTGCTCTGCTCAATGGACAAAAACCCAACAAAAACCAAACCTTTCCTGTCTCCAAGCAGCTTACATTTTACGGTCCCTGCCTTCTAATTAGCAGTGTGATTCTGAGCAAGTGCCCTAATTTCTCTGGGTCCCAGCCTCCTCCCAATGCCAAATTAGGGAGGCAGATCAGATCTCCAAAGTCTCTTCCATCCTATGATTCTTTAAGAGATAATGGGTATGAAATTGCCCTACCTGGTGCTTAATAAATGTCCGTTGGATCAAATTAAACTGTGAAGTGAGGAATACACAGGAGGGATGATAAGAAGGATGATAACCAGAAAGAGAACAGAGATAGGTTCAGACATCAGGCAGAGGGATGCACAGAACGAGCCTGGGTATTCTGTTACCTCTGGGGATGAGCTGGATCCTCAGGGAAGGGTACTGGGAAGCCTCAGGGTAAGAAACCAAGTTTGGCATGGAAGGGGCTGCTGATTGCTCAAAGGGGGTGGAGGAATACTGAGAACACACTTCCTATATCATTCCTGGACATCTAACAGCCAAGTGTTAGAAATACAATTAGGACCCCGATGTCCCAGCATCCTATCCACTTCATCACTTACTTTATCATCTCTCCCATCTTTCCCAACTATACCTTGTGTGTGTTAACACTAACCTGCCATTCTGGAAATATGTGATCCCCTTCAGGCAGGAGGGTGGAGGCAAGAAGGCCTGAGTCAGAATCTTGTTTGAGACCTTACTTGTTTTTTGTTTTTGTTTTTGACCCTGGGTAATTTATTCAATCCTTCTAAGTCTGTTTCCCCATCTGTAAAAGAAGGGATAGGATTCAATGGCCTCTAAGGTCTCTTAGAGCACTAAATATAGTTTCCTGTGACCAGCTGAGAAGGCACAAGAGGTTCAGTACAGCTTCCTCCCATTACTGGGAAAACAAACAAACAAATAAAAACAACCCTCCCCCCATCCATGAAGATGCACAAACCATATGAGGGGGAAAAATTTGGAACACACGGTTTTGCAAGGGTAAATGTTGAAACTATCTTTGGTTTGTGGCAGCCCTTTTTGTACTGGCAAAGACCTGGAAACTAAGTGGATGCCCATTAGTTAAGGAATGGTTGAATAAGTTATGGTATATGAATGTCATGGAATATTATTGTTATAGAAGAACAACCAGCAGGATGATTTCAGAGAGGCCTGGAGAGATTTGCATGAACTGATGCTAAGTAAGTAAAACCAAGTGAACATTGTACACAGCAACAAGATTATGTGATGATCAACTGTGATGAACTTGGATCTTTTTAACAATGAGGTGATTTGGGCCAATTCCAATAGACTTGTAATGGGGAGAACCATCTGCATCCAGAAAGAAGACTATGGGGATTGAATGTGGATCACAACATGGTTATTTTCACCTTTTTGGTTGTTGTTTGCTTGCTTTTTTCTCATTTTTTTAAAATCTGATTTTTCTTGTGCAGCATGATAAATGTGGAAATATGTTTAGAAGAATTGCAATGTTTAAACTATTTTGAATTATTTGCTGTCTGGGGGAAGGGAGGGAGAAAAATTTGAAATACAAGATTTTGCAAGAGTGAATGTTGCAAACTATCTTTGCATGTATTTTTGAAAATAAAAAAGCTATTAATATAAAAATTTAAAAAAAACAAGTTCACCTGAAGAAGGAATTATATTTTGAATTAGAAAATATATTCTTGGGGAAAAAAAAGAAAACTATCTTTGCATGTATTTTGAAAAATAAAAAAATATTTTTTTAAAAGAAAGAAACAGCTTCACAAAGGTTAAGTGACTTGCCTAAAGTCATATAGACAGCAAGTAAATGACCTAGGATCTGAAGTCCATTGTTCTACCTCACAGCCTCCAAGGAGAGATGGCCTTCTAAGCGTGAAGAAGTCAGCAAAGACTCAGTTAAAGGCAGCCAGCTTAGTTCATCTGGGACCCATAAGAAATTTCTCTAGCTGTATCATGCCCTTCTTAGGACTTCATTCCCTGCTGGTCCTCCATCTCTGAATACCATCGAGGCGTAGCACAAATAATGTCTCCAAATGCCCAGCTCTGAAGCTTTTACAAACCCACACAGTAGCTAATGGTGAAAACCTGAAACCTGATCCCCAGGAAGGGCCCAGGATTAATCAGAGATACTCTATCCTTCCTCTTGCAGAGGTATTTGGTTTCTCTTCATGCTTTCTGCCTTTCCATAACCTTCCAGCACAAAGAAAACCTAATTAAGATTAGTAACTGAAGCTGGCAGCGGAGGAAAAGCCCTTTTCAAACACAGGAAGAAAGAAGGAGACGCCTCAACTTCCCCATTTATCTAAGCAGGGCTCCCTGTCTCTAGGTTAACCCTCTCTTCTCTACAGAAGGGGACCCCAGAAAAGCACTAATGATTGGGATTATGAGACCATGGGGCAGGAAGGGACTCTGAGAAATCAGGAGATCCCACTGTCAGTAAATAAGGGATGAAATAAGAAGTAGAAGAACTTATCTGAGTGGAAGGAACGTGGAAGCGTGACAATTTGTATAACATTTCAGAAATAACAATGCCACATGGTTTTTCTTGTTTGAATGGAGGTTGTGGGGAAGAGAAAGAAAATCAGATCATTTGTCTGTATTCAAATCACATAAAATAAAGTCCCTTCCAGCTTTGTTGTGCTGTGTTCTCCGTTGTAAGGCCCTTTCCAGCTCTGGCACCCCCTGTTGTAAGACCCTTCTGGTTCTGACCCTCCTGGCCCCTCCCAGCTGGTACCCCCTGTTCTAAGATCCCTCCCAGCTCTGGCACCCCCTGTTGTAAGGCCCCTCCCAGATGACACCCCTGTTCTAAGGCTCCTCCCATCTCTGACATTTTGTGTCCTTAGGCACCTCCCATCCCTGAAATTCTATGTTCTATAAATCTAACAAGGAAATTGTTATCTGTGGCCAGAGGGCATCCTCCATGGCCCACAATATGGCGCTGAGAGGCTGATTCACAAAAAAAGCTGGGGGTGAGGAGTGGGGGAAGTGGGGATGTTCCCTGATCAGAGCTGGGACCCAGGACCCCCCAAAATGAGCCGGCTCATGTCCCCCCACCCTACAGCTAAGGCTGAGAACCTCCCAGTCTTTTAGGTTTGCTTCTTGCTGTTCCAAGTAACAGATTTACATCATCACCTCCTGAGTGTCAGCTATGCTGTGAAGGCAATTAACAGTTGCCTTTTGGAGACTTAACGCAGCCTGTCACATCCACCTGTCACATGTCTGATTCCTCTCCTTCTCTCCCCTCATCTCCCCTCCCCCAACCGATCAGCTCAAGGCCGTACAAACTTACTAGCGGTGACCTTGGAGAAATCAGTCGCTGGGCCTCACTCTGCTGATCTAAAAAATGGGAATAATCACCCCTTCCCTTCCCCTCCTGTCCCGAGGATCAAATGAAATAACAGATTTGAAAGCACTTAAGAAAGTGTGAAGCACTGTGAACATGTAAGGGATTATTACAGTCAGCGTTCAATAAATATTTGTTGAATAAATGGATTCAATTAGTGCTGTTTCTTACATTTGGGCCAATATTTGTCACACACCTGCTCCTAACCACATTCTGTAATTACCTGGATCCCACTTAGCTTGCCAATCCCCGACACAAATTTCCATCTCTGGCCAATGTCAGACAACTGCTGATTTCTTACCCAGAGAGCCCCCTGCTCCCATCACTGGTGGTCTTGGCGACCACTGCAGGATCCCAGCCAACATCCCAGGGCCAAGGCAACGGGCCTTCACCTCCAGAAAGATCTTGTTTCCTCTCCCTGAGGAACAGGTGTGAGATGTTGGGGGCCTGGACATGGGCAATAGCAACAGGAATAAAAAAGGGGGAGATCTGGGGGAGCAGAACTGAAAGAGAAAGGAAATGGGTTAGGAAGGGAAGGAGGAAAAGGGAAAAGAAAAGAAAGAAGGGAAGGAATCAAGAAGAGAAGGGATATGATCAGGAGACAGAAATGGTAATGATAGGAAAAGACACGGAAAAGGGGACTGAGGGGGAAGGGACAGCAAAGGAAAGGAGGAGCGCCTTGCTAATCCAAGCCCCCAGGGACTCCCTCCCACTCTAGCCTGAAGCTTCTTTTAGGAGGCCGTGGACCCGGATCTGGAGCTAAAAGAACTATCTGGGGAGAACAAGGAAAGTATGATGTAATGGAAACAGCCCTGAATTTGGAATCAGGAAATCTAGGTTTAAAAAAATCCCAGTCTGGCTCTCTATTACCATGCAAAGTCATTATTTTTCCTCTCTGAGCCTCAGTTCCCCTATATGTTAAAATGAGGGGCTTTGTATATTAGAGGCTCTCTAAGGTCTCTTCCAGTTCTAAATCCTGTGAAACCCATTCCTGGTCACCTGCCCACCCAGGAGTAGGGAAGCAAAGTCCCTGAGTTCACATTTGGGGGAGAAAGAGAGGAGGGAATTTGAGAGGAAGAAGAAGGAAATGTATAATTTAGAAGGAAAAAAAATCACTCCTATCCAGGGTCCATAAAATGAAGTGCTTAACTGTGGCTTTTTAATGAGGAAATCTGGCTCACTCAGGCCTCCTCATCCCTCTCTCTTTTGTCAAAAAATGTGAATTCTGGGGCAATGAAAGATGCTGATCGACAATCCCTGGAGACAGTCCCTGCTTGTCTAATTACCTGCCAGCTGACTACCAGCTTTCCCATGCCCAGTCTTTGGGCTCCAGCCCTGCCCTGGAAGAGTCATACATCAATTACTCAAGAAATTCCTGTATCCCCCACATTTGGGGCCCTGAGTCTCCTGATCTCTGCAAGGAATCAGCTGGAATGGGAAGGAGATGAGGGCAAGAATTTTACTCTGGAAGAGTTAAAGTTCCTTATTATTCATCTCTTGCATTCAAAGGGTTTATTAAGTAGGAATTCAGAGGTTTCCAAAGTAGAAAGGACCCTAAGATGTTATCTAGTCCAGCTCTTTTGTTTAATGGATGAAAAAAACTGAGAGGGGAAGGGAAAGAGTTAAAAGTGTGCCCAAGATCACAGATAACAAAGCAGTAGAGAGGGGAACTCAAATGCCTACTTCTGTGTAGTATAGCTCATCATGCCCTTCAAGATAGATAGGACAAGTATTTTTATTCCCATTTAACAGAGTAGAAAACTGAGACCTAGGCATGAATCAATTTAACCAAAATTAGTCAATTCTTAGTCACAGAATATTAGAATTGAAGGGATTTTAGGGATCACATGATCCAATGTCTCATTTTAGAGATGAAAATACTGAGGCACTGAGGGAAGAAATAATTTGTTCCAAGCTATACTGCTAGTAAGAGGCAGAATAGAGAATGGAAAACATGTCTTCTAGAGATTACCTCCTTGGGAGTTTATAGTTTTTAAGCAAGATAAACATGTACTCAAATATTGTTGTTGTTCAGTCACGTCTGACTCTGTGATCCCGTATGGAGTTTTCTTAGCAAAGATAGTGAAGTGGTTTGCCATCTCCTTCTTCAGAAGATTAAGGCAGGTGTTAAATGGCTTACCCAGAGAGTTACACAGCTAGTAAGTGTCTGAGGCCAAATATGAACTCAGATCTTCTTGACTTCAGATACAGCCCTCTCCTGAGCCACCTAGCTGCCTCAAAATATTACAAAGCTATAAACTCTTTGGGGACAAAAACTATATCTTGCTCTTTTTTTTTAAAATCCCCTTCAGTGTCAACCAGAACTTTGCCAGCACATAGTAGGTGCTCAGAAAAGATTTGTTAAGTGAATGTATGAAATAAGTATAAAACAAAGTAGGCTATGATTAAGGTTATGTCATAAGAGAGATATGAATTGAATGAATGCTATGAATACTTGGAGGACAAAGACATCATTTTCAGCAGGAAGAATCAGTGAAGTCTTCATAAAGATTGCATTTTACCTATTATCAGAAGGAAGAATAGAACTGGGGAGGGAGAGGTTGGGAAAGAATGGCATGAGTATACACTTGGAGAAAAGAAAGTGTGCGCTTGGGCAAGTCATTCAAGATTGACTAAAGAGTGTTAATAACTTTAAGGAATTACAAGGAATCCAAGAGGTAAAGAGAGGGACTGAAGGTATCCCTGGAACAAGGAGTAGCAGTAGTAAAAACATGTTTGGAGGACAGATTTAGATTTGTGATTTAGAGTTGGAATTCATATCAGACATCTAATTCATACCCCATGTTTTAAAGAAAAGGCAACAGATACTCTATAAATAAATACAGGGTGTCCCCAAAGAGACTGAACAACAGAGGCCTGATGGCATTAAATGACTTGCCTAGGATCATGCAGGTAGCAGTTCAATTAGATGAAACATAGTTCTTAAAGGGAAGTAATAAAAATAGGGTAAAGCCAGATGACAAAATGTCTAGAATATTAAAAGACTTTGAAAGTAGACAATGGAGAGCTACTGGAAATTTTTAAGAAGACATAGGATTAGAGTTGTTTAAAAGAAAGATTATCCTGGAAGTAGGATAAAGGATGGATTGGAGTTTGGGAAAAATGGAGATGGGAAGACCTGAGTAAGGATTTCTTATCTAAGCTAAGGACTTTTGGCTTAATTGTAAACCACTTCCCCATCTCCATCCCTGTCTAAGACACACTAAATACCAACTATCATCATGGGAACTGAGCTCTGAATATAAATATCATCACCGTTCTTTGACATTCTCCTGCCCCCTGACAAACCTTCATCCTGAATTTCCTAGGTGATATTCCTGGTAGTCTTCCCCCCAAGAGATATGTGTAATTATAGATTTTTGAGAAGGATACAATTGTGTTCTTTAGCTTCAGGTTTGTATCTGAATTGCTGGGAACACAATTAAAATCTGCTCCCACAAATTAGGATTCTGCTGAGGAATCCGAGAGGGACTTGATTGAATTCAAACATCTTCTTCCTTTCAGCTTTTAATTGGGGGAGTGATGAATTAATTAACCTCAGAGCTGAGCCATTGCAATGGTCAACCACAGGAGCCTGCTCTTTGGGTGAACCCCAACCTCTATTTAATTTGGGACTTTAAAAGAGGAAATTGGTTCCACTGATAAGCAAAAGGACATACCTGATATCTTTTGGGGCTGAGATCCCCAGACTTCAATGTTCTCTTGCCCTCCTTCTTTTCCAGCCTCAGAGCCACTACCACATACTTGTCCATTTCCAGTACAATAGATAAAATGGAGTTGTAGGAGTCCAATGTAGGAAGAAATTGAATTTGGAAACAGAAAACCTGGACTTAGAAATCAATCCTGCCAACAAGTATAGAATGTCCCAAAATTTTTTGTGTAATTTTAAGTTAATTTAGATTTTCCAAGGACTTTGGGGGACCCTTTGTATAGAGTAGTAGCGTAATAAAGAAGCAAAGGCACAGACCAAGTAATCAGTAGATCTGATGGCACGTGCTGGGCTCTGTACTAACTTTATGTGTGACTTTGGTGGGATGATCCATTCTGAGACTCAGTTTCCTCCTCTGCAAAATGAGGGGATTGGTCCCCAAGCTTCCTTCGAATTCTGACACTCAATGATTCTAATATCACCAACATAGGAGGAACACCCAGAGAATCTTATAAAATGCTCCATAATGGTATTCATTTTTTTAAAGATTTCTATGTCAGTTGACTCAGACTGGGACCCAAAAAAAATTCCTTCAAATATTCTACATTTGAATTTTCATTCTCACTGAATTTGGGTCCCATAGTTTGCCATCTATGAACCACTTAATTGAATATTTATTAAGCAACTACATTGTGCTAGAGACTATGTGCAAACACAAAATTGAAACAGTCCCTGACCTCAGAGAACTTGATGTATCTACATACCTACAAAAACATACAGAGAAAAGATTCAAGGAAACCTTTCAGGAAAAGTCAGCAGTGATTGAGGGATCTGGAAGAGTCCCATGCAGTGGGCTTAAGGTGAAGCAAGGAGAGTGTTCCAGGAATGGGGACAAGCTAACAGGAAGGCACAGATATAATGATATTATGTATTAGCAAGTCCCCACCCTATTCTCTTCCTCATCTTTTCTTAATAATTTATCCTTCCTTCCATCTACTGTACTTCATGTACAGTGATGATGCTCTTTCTTTTTTCTTCCCTTCTTTAAATAGTATTTTATTTTTCCAAATACATGCAAAGAAAGTTTTCAACATTTACCTTTACAACTCCTTGTGTTTCAGATTTTTCTCCTTCTCCTCCCTCCTCCCCCCTTCCCAAGACAGCAAGCAATCTGCTATAGGTTAAACATGTGCAATTCTTGTAAACATATTTCTATATCCATCATGCTGTGCAAAAAAATTAGATTGAAAGGGAAAAATGAGAAAGGAAAAAAACCAAGCAGACAACAATAACAACAAAACATGAAAACACTATGTCCACAGTCTCCATAGTTCTCTCTGGATGTGGATGGCTTTCTCCATCCCAAGTGTATTGAAATTGCCTTTAATCATCTCATGGTCAAAAACAACCATGTCCATAATAGTTGATCATCACATAATCTTGATGTGACTCTTTAAAATGTTCTTCTGGTTATGCTCACTTCACTTAGCACGAATTCATGTAAATTTTTCCAGCTTTTCCGAAATCAGCCTGCTTATCATTTCTTATAGAACAATAATATTCAATTACATTCATATACTATAATTTTTTCAGCCATTGCCTAATTGAAGAGCATCCTCCAGTTTCTTGCCACTACAAAAAGGGCTGCTTCAAACATTTTTGCACAAGTGGGTTCCTTTCCCTCTTTTATGATCACTTTGAGATACAGACCCAATAGATCAAAGGGAATGCACAATTCGATAGCCTCTGGGCATAGTTCAAATTGTTCTCCAGATTGGTTGGATCATTTCACAACTCCACCAACAATGTATGTGTCCCAGTTTTTCCACATACCTTCCAACATTCATCATTAACTTTTCCTGTCATCTTAGCTAAGATGATGCTCTTTTTGACCCCACCAGTCAGCAGATACACTTTGACTTTTTGCTCTCTTGGTAAGGAAGAAGTACATGAAGTCATCCAAACTCTTAGACCCTTTCATGAACAACAATAGTAATAACAAAGTAGTAACTAAACTACTTGGCCAGGCATTCTGGGTTCTCCTACAATCTATCCCCATCCAATCTTCCTTCTACCTATTTCCTAATATCCTCCATGATGTTTTAGTCATTTTTCAGTCACATCTGACTCTTCATGACTCCATTTCAGTTTTCCTTGGCAAAGTTACTAGAGTGGTTTCCTTCTCCTGACTCACTTTACAAATAAGGAAACTGAGACAAACAGGTTTAAGTGACTTGCCCAGGGTCACACAACTAATAAGTACCTGAGGCCAGATTTGAATTCATGAAGATGAGTCTTCCTGACTTCAGTCTGGCCCTAACTGTCCCTGTGTGACCATGGGAAAATCAATGAGTTCTTCTTGGTATCAGCTTCCTCATCAGGAAAAATGACCTCCATGGAGGAACGTGGTGCACAGGACAGCTCTATGATCCTCTGAGCAGTCCTTGAAAAAGACAAAATGATCCAGTCACTTTATAAAGCCTTTCTGAAAAAGAAATCTCTTTCTTTCATTTCTTGAGGTTTCCTGGCTTTCAAGGCTATTCCTCCAGCCCTGTTCCTCACTAGCCAACCCCTTCTCTCCTCAGTACCCCAGACATTCTGCTCCAGCCTGACCCCCATTTTACAAAGTTGAGTCATAAAAGACTGTTCTCCTTAGCCTTGCAATCCTATATTTTTCTCATCTATATCTCTGCTGTCTCCTCTGTGTCTTTTGCCCATGGCTGCCTCCTAGCCCCTGCCCAATCCGTCTTCTGTTCCTTCAGAATTCTGTTAGAGTTCCCTCCCCTAGGAAGCCTCTTTGGATTAGCTGTGCTCAGCTCTAAGCCGTTTTGTGCTTTGGGCCCCCTTGGCACCAGTAAACTCTGCTTGCATTGTGTTAAGCCTTTCTTTTCTTTAGTCCTTGCTACTTCATGAATATTCTTCGTGTGTGTGTGTGTGTGTGTGTGTGTGTGTGTGTTGTATTCCCTATCCCCTATTGGACTATAAGCTTTTCTGCATGTATTCTGTCAGGCTGTAAGCTCTCACAGGCAGGGACCATGAGATTAAATCCAAGTCTTAATCTCATTATTAAGTCTGAGCTGCTCACAACGTCAATATGAGTCAACACTGTGACTCGGGCAGCCAAAAATGCTAATGGGATCTGTAGCTGCATTAATCACAGAATTGGAGCACTAAAAGAGCCCTTGGAGATCTTGTAACCCAGCCTTTCCATTTTCTAGAGCTGAAAAGTGAAGTTCAGAGAGGTTGTGTCTAGTCCTAGGTCACACAGCAAGTTAGGTCCAGATCAAGTAGGGTCAAGTCCAGCTCCGTGATCAGACTGCATAGGGTTTATGTTCAATGCTGAGTGTCATGATTAAAGGAGGGCACTAGTGATCAGGGACTTAAGTGAAGCCCAAGACTTCAGAGGCATTGGGCTACTTCCAGAAAGACACCAGAAGAGATGATTAAATACACCTTCCTTCTCTTGGAAGAGGGATAAGGAACTATAGGTATAAAATGTGGAATACACTATTATATACACTGGCTATACTGATTGGTCTTTATGAAAAGGGGTTCAGGGCAAAAGCATGAATAGATTTAGGAGGAATTAACTGGTATTCAAACAAAAGATGACAACACAACTTTCAAAAACTAGAAAGATTTCAGGAGAAATCCCTACTAATAAAAAAAAAAAGCTCATTTCAGCTTCTAAAGACCTCCCACTTAGGCTTCTTTAGTACCAGGAATAGGAACAGGGTAGGTAGAAGGGCTCACTAGAGAGAGGGGACAGTAACTTAGAGACCCCGGCCAAAGTCTGAGGGTGAGGGGACAGATTGGGGGTGGGACAAAGAGTGGAGGGGACATAGTAATGGTTCAGCAAAGTAAAGGAAGGAAAGGGGCAAGTATCTTAGCAAATCCCTGTGTGGATTGTATAGTCTTGTCTGCCAATCGGGACTAGTCTACTAGTGACATTTGCCTTCCATGCCCCCAACCTGTCTGGTCTCCTTCATCACTTAGATACCATCAGGTTTTTGGTGACCTCTGCTGTCAGAAACTGCTCTGAGATTTTTAGTAAGCCCAGTTTCTGACTGGGAGTGGTGGGGTAGAAGGGAGAAAAGAGGAAGAGATTGGTGGAGGGGGGAGGGGGGAGAGAGAAACAGAGGGAGGGGAGGAGAGAGGGAGGGAGGAAAGGAGAAAGAAGGGGGGAGAGAGACAGAGAGACAGACAGAGAAATTTGTTTCTTTTCTTTCTTTCTTTCTTTTTTTTTTTTTTTTGGCTGAGGCAATTGGGGTTAAGTAACTTGCCCAGGGTCACACAGCTAGGGAGTGTTAAGTGTCTGAGACTAGATTTGAACTCAGGTCCTCCTGACTTCAGGGTTGGTGCTCTATCCATTGCGCCACCTAGCTGCCCTGAGAAATTTCTGAAAGCTAAAAGAGAAGGAATATTATATTTATGGTGCTGGCATTTCCTGAGCCCTTGAAATCCTGTTCTTTTGGTCTCCAGGAGAGAAGCACTGTGTCTCATGGCCAGAGTACTGAATATGGACTTGAATCTGGATTTGAATCCTGCTGTTCATCACATTTGTCATGGCAGCAAATTATTCTCATTTCTGGGTCTCAGTATCCTCATTTATAAAATGAAGCAAGTTTAACCTTCCATTCTACCTACTGTGCTTTCTACAAGTGTATTCCCTTAGCTTGTAAGGGTTCAATTTCACCAAGCACAGGATGGAGGAAACAACCGGTCTAGACAATAATTAATCTGAAAAAGATTTGAGGGTCTAAGTGGACTTCAAGCTCAACAGGAATCAAAAGTGATACACACACACACACACACACACACACACACACACACACACACACATATATATATATGTTACCCAAAAAGGCAGTTAATGTTATACAAGGCTTCATTAAGAGAAGCATTCAATTCAACAAGCATTTATTAAATATCTACCTATCTTGTAGCACAGGAGTGGGAAACCTTCAGCCTGCAGGCATTTGAGGCTAGTGAAATCATTTGCATAATCAACCATAGGGAATGATGAGCTGAAAGCTAGGTAAAAACAACCTCCCATTGCTTGAGTTCTATAAATTGGTAATTTTGTATGGTCCACGAATGATATTATAAATATCCGATAGACCCTTGGCAGGAAAAAGGTCCCCGACCCCAGCAGTGGCAGAATCAGAAGTAATGGATGGAAGCTACAGAGACAGGTTTTTACTTAATATATGGGAAAACTTCCTGACAGTTTAAGCTATCTCAAAGTGGAGCAGGCTCCTATTTGGTACTGACTAAAAAAGAGCAGCGGATCAGTGTAATAGGGTAGGTACACCACACACAGTAGCAAATGACTAATATCCTGGGACCAGCTTATGGGATAAGAAGTCACTATTTGACAAAAACTGCTGGGAAAACAGAACAATAGTATGGCAGAAACTAGACACTGGCCAATATTTAACATCCTATGCCAAGATAAGGTCGAATTGGGTTTGTGATTCAGACATAAAGGGTGATACCATAAGTAAATCAGGAGAACTTGTCAAATCTATGGAGAAGAGAAGAAGGAATTTATAGCCAAAGAAGAACTAGAGAACATCATGAAATACAAAATGGCTAATTTTGATTACATTAAATTAAAAAGGTTTTGCACAAACAAAATCAATACAACCAAGATTGGAAGGGAAACAGAAAGCTGGGACACAATTCTTACAGTCAGTGTTTCTGCTAAAGGTCTCATTTCTAAAATACAGTCGAAATTATAAGAATACAAGTCACTCTCCGACTGATAAATGGTCAAAAATGTGATCAGGCAGTTTTCAGATGAAGACATGAAAGCTCTCTATAATCATAAGGAAGAAAGTTCTAAATCACTATTGATTAGGGAAATGCAAATTAGAACAATTCTGAGGTACCACCTAGCACCTATCAGATTGGATATTATGGCAGAAAAGGAAAATGCTTAATGTTGGAGAAGATGTGGGAAAATTCAAACACTAATGCACTGGTAGAGTTGTCAGCAGATCCAACTATTCTGGAGAGCAATTTCAGACTATTAAAATTGTGCACACTCTTTCAATACACCAATACCACTGCTAGATCTACATCCCAAAGAGATTTTAAAAAGGGAACAGGGAAAGACCAATTTTTTAAATAAAATTATTTATAGCAGCTCTTTTTGTCAGGGCAAAGAATTGGGAATTGAGAGGATTGAGGGGATGACTGAACAAGTTGTGCAATGGTATAAAATTGTTCTATAAGAAATGAAGAGCAGGCAAATTTCAGAAAAACCTGGAAAGACTTATATAAACTGATAAAGTAAGCAGAATATTGTACCCAGTAACATCAACATGCATGATGATCAATTAACTATGATAGACTTATCTCTTCCTAGCAATGCAACAGTTCCAAGGGATTTGTAATGGAAAATGCTGACCACATCCAGAGAAAGAACTATGTAGTGTGAATGCAGATCCAAACATACTATTTTTATTTTTTATTTTCTTTCTTATGTTTTTCCCCTTTTTATGAATCTTCCTTCACAACATGACTAATGTGGAAATATGTTTAAAATGATTATATGTATATAATATATCAGATTGCTTGCTGTCTTGGGGAGGAGGGGGGGAAAGAGGAAAGGAGAAAAATGTGGATCTCAAAATCTTATAAAGATGAATGTTGAAAACTATCTTTACATGTAATTGGAAAAAATAAAATACTATTAAATTTTTTTTAATTAGGAGGTTCAGCTGAAGTGGGCAGAAACACATTATTTGATTGAACCTATCAACTGCCTTCAGAAAGCTATGGGCTCCAGGCCTCAGACTGGGCCAGGTAGAACCGAGGAATACAGATAGCCTTCAACATCACAAATTCCCAAGCTAAGGCTGGCAGAGCCTGATTTGCCTTGCCTCAGCATCCCTTCCCCCTCCACCAATCTCAGAGGTCTAAGGTTGACAGACAACAGGCAATACCATACCTGAGAGATTAGTGATTGATGAAGACCTCGGGTCTGCCACTGATAGATTAGTAATGAAAGCGAGACTGAGGATGCTGCCCATGATAGATTAAGGGATGAAATGACAGACAATGGGAGAAACTCCAGCTGAGAGGGCAGCGATGTCCATGACCACAGAGAATGTGGTCCCGGGGGCTCCAGCCCCATCGCTAGGGTTCCAGGGACAGGGCAGTCCAGTCACAAACCCACACAGGCTCAGCCGTCTTCCCTATTTTCAGCCATCAGGATTAGACACTGACCCACCATCCCTTGGGGGAACACAGGGAAAAAAATGGCAAATCATTCCAGTCCTTACTCTAAGTGAGTGGCTACTTGCATTATAGCTCACGTTTCCACAATGCTTTACACAGCTCATTTCTAACAACAATGCTGAGAGGTAGGTGGCAAAGGATAATGATGATGATTATATCCTCATATTATTATTAATTATAATATCAAACGACTAATATGGAAATATGTTTTACATGACTGCATATGTATAACCTCTATCAGCTTGTTTACTGGCTTAGAAAGGGGGAAGGGAAGAGAGAGAAAATTTAGAACTCGAAAATTTTTTTCAAATGAATGTTAAAAACTGTTTTTACATGTAATTGGAGGGAAATAAGTTATTATTTTAAAAATTATATCTATGAATAATAAGATCCAAATTATATGATAATAGTAATAATCTCCATTTTAAAGATAAAGAAAATGACATTTCAGATAGGAGAAGTGACTTCACTGAAGCTAGTTAATTATCAGAGTCGGGACTTAAACCCAAGTCTCCTTGCCTTAAAATCTAGCACACTATTTCTCATATTATTTCTCCTTCAGTGGTTTTAGGAGCTTAGAAAAGTTAACTCTTCCCTCATCCTTCCTCCCTTCTCCACCACATCCCCCCAAAACAGTCTTTGTCTCCACTGTCACTGGGACATGCATGATGAACTGTTTCATTGGGATGCTGTGGCCAGAGCCATCTGCTTTCTCTTACCTGGTCTGCTTCACATAAGCCGCCCCCCCCTATCTTGGGGAACTCATTTTCAGTCAACCACAGGGTGAGACTAATCTGTGACCATGAGTTAGAGCAAAGCCAACTGACTGCCATGGGAACAGACTCCTTGCCCCAGTCCTTGTGAGAATAACTGTGTCTGTCCCAATCCAACCCATTTCTTCAAAAAGGAAGCCTTTCCTGATGTCTCCCTTCTCCAGATCCCTTTACTCCTCACCACGTCTTGTTATTGTTTGTCCTTCATTCTCGAAGGACCATGACATCAGGGAGGTGATGTGATTGATGTGGATTTGAGCTCAGATGATGGGAGGCACCAAAAGTTGGGGTTCGGCCATGTGAGGAATTCACAGTGGTCATTCTCTTTGGCAAAAGGAGGATTTATTTAGGGGAACAGGTTAGAGACAAAGTGAAGGGATACAGTAGACACCGGGAAGGGTAAATATGAAATAGAGTGGGAGAGTTCCTCAGTAGAACTCATTATTCAGGAGAAAGGGAGCACCCCATGAGTTTGGGGCATGCCCTTAGTTGGCAGGCTAAATCCTGAAAGGGACTTAGCACCCTAAAAGAGTTAGTTAGCTGTAAGGAGGAGAAGTGGGGTGGGAAACATGGTGGAGTTAGGGGAGATACCACACGGTATGGGGGAAGGGGAAGGGGAAAGACACCCCAAGGCAGAGTGCTGTGGCTAACTGACCCAAAGGAGGCAGCAGCAAAGCCAGGGAGAGGGGCATGGCAAGGTGAGACTAGGGGGAAAAGTCACCACTCGTGAGAGGAGGGTCTCAGCACATTTCTGGAGGAATGGAGAGTTGGGGAAGGAGTTAAAGTGGCAGGCTGAGAGAGAGGTGTCCCAGGCAAGAAACAGGGGACAATGCATGAGGTACTTATAGCCAGTGCTGAGTGAGGGTCCTCTACAGAGGGAGGGTCTCAGGGGTGTGACATAACTTGGATTTCAGACTGGAGGACCTCCTCAGAGGGTGGGACCATGGGGCTAAACTGCCCACCTTGCCTCAGGGATCAATTCTTTAGTTTCTCTGTCCAACACATTTAGGGCCAGCATAATGACCTGCAATTAATTGGATTTAAGTGAGAGAAGGCTGTGCAAGGTCACCAGCCTCAGTTTCTCCTTCAGAGCCTTCTGAAACCAGTGGCCAGATATAGATCTGGACAACAGGAGATGGCCTTGGATGCAGTGGGGGACTTGGCTTTATAAGCTAAGGTCTTTAATAGAGGTCTGTTTCTCAGTCTGAGATAACACCTAGTTAGTGATTAAGGTTAGATAAGAAATGGAGCAGAGAGTGGACCCTTCCTGGTCTGCCCCCTCCCCCAAAAAAGCCCTCACTCATTCATGGCTATAAGTACCTCATGATTGTCCCCTGTTTCTTGCCTGGGACACCTCTCCCTCAGCCTGCCCCTTTAACTCCCTTCCCAACCCCCCATTCCTCCAGAAATGTGCTGAGACCCTCCTCTCATGAGTGGTGACTCTTTCTCCTGGACCGGCATTTCAGGAAAGACTCCAAGCAGGTATCCCTTCACTCACACTTCTCACTGGCTGGACAGCTTTTTACAATGATTTTCTTCCTCCTCCCCTTCCATTGCCTAGCCCTCTATGGTTTCTATTAGCTTCCCATTCCCTTTGTTTCCTAGTTTCTCAACATGTGTTTCCTTTGTCCATTAAAATGTAAGCTACTTGAAGATAAGAACTATAGCTTTTCCTAGCACTAAAGAAATGTGTTTTGTGCTTACACTCCTGCTCTCTGTGTCTCTGTATCTCTATCTTTCTTTCTCTCTCTATACCTCTTTCTCTGTCTCTCTCTGTCTGTCTCTTTCTCTGTCCCTCTTTGTCTCTATTTTTGTTTCTTTCTGTCTTTCTTTCTCTGTCCCTCTTTCTCTTTCTCTAGCTCTCTCTGCCTCTGTCTCTCATTCTCTCTATCCCTCTTTCTGTCTCTTTCTCTCTCTATCCCTCTTTCTCTGTCTCTGTCTCTCTATCCCTCTTTCTCTATCTCTGTGTGTCTCTATCCCTCTTTCTCTGTCTGTCTCTATCCCTCTCTTTCTCTATCCTTCTTTCTCTGTCTCTCTCTATCCCGCTTTCTGTCTCTGTCTTTCTCTCTCTACCCCTCTTTCTTTGTCTCTCTTTCTCCCATCCCTCCTAATATTGTGCATTCTAAAGTCCATTCTAGCATGAACTTTTCTCTGTTTTTTCCCTTCACAAGCAAGCCCCAACCTAGCTTCCCAGTTTTAAGATACTGTATCTGGCCCCTTTTTTATGAACTCTATTGTCCATCCAAACTGGCCTTATTTCTCCTTCTCCCACACAGCTCTCCATCTCCTAGCTCCTTGTCTTTGTACCACTGCCCCTCATGCCCTCAATGCATCTCCTCCTCACCTCTTTCTCTTAGATTTCTTTATTTACTTCAAAGTTTAGTTCAAACACCATCACCTACATGAATCCTTCCCTGATCTCTCAGTTGCTAGGGCCTTCCCCTCAAATTGCCTTGAATCTATTTTGAAGAGACAATTTTTTTATAGTGGGTAAAGAGCTTTCCATGAAACCAGGAAAGCCTGTGTTCAAGTCCTACTTCTAACATGTCCATAAAGCAACTGACTAAAAAAGCATGTGCTAAATTTATTTTTTTTTCTTTGCTTTTTCTTTGTATCCTCAGAACTTAACCCACTTCTGAAGTAGGCTAAGTTCTGAGGATACAAAGAAAAAGAAAAAAAAAAGTCCCTGCCCTTAAGGAGCTTATACCCTAATGAGGAAGTCAATATATAAAAATGAAAACATATAAGATAAATTCAGAGTAGATGAAAGGTAACTTTAAGAAAATGGTACTAGCAGCTCCTGACACCAAGAAAGACCCCCTTTAAGAAGTGGCCCTTGAGCTGAGTCTTAAGGAAGCCAGAAATTTTAAGAGTTAGAGGTTGGCGGTGGGGAACAATCTGGGCAAAGGTATGAAATGGGATATAGGCTGTTGTATTCAAGGAACAGCAAATAGGTCAGTATGGCTAAACAACAAAGTATATGGAGGCAGCAGAATGTAAAAATATTAAGAAAGGTAGGGGGGTACCATGTAGCAAAAAGTATTAAATGACAATAAAAGGATTTTATATTCGATCCTGGCAGTAAAAGGGAGTCACTGAAGTTTATTGAGCAGGGGTGTGAAATGATCAGATATTTTTAGAAAAATCACTTTGAAAGCTAAGTGTAGGATGGAGTTGAGAGGTCAATTCAAAACCTGTTGCAGGGCAGCCAGGTGGTGCAGTGGATAGAGCACCAGCCCTGTAGTCAGGAGCACCTGAGTTCAAATCTGGTCTCAGACACTTAACACGTCCTAGCTGTGTGACCCTGGGCAAGTCACTTAACCCCAATTGCCTCAGCAAAAAACAACAAAACAAAACAAAAAAAAAAACAAAAACAAAAACCTGTTGCAATAGTCTAGGCAAGTGATGATGGGGGCCTAAATTAAGGTGGCAATTGCATGAATGGAGAGAAGGAGATGTATGTGAGAGATGTTGCAGCAAAAGAAATTATAAGATTTTGAACATGACACTGATGCTACAAACCTGAAAGACTGAAGGATGATGATATCCTTAACAGAAATGGAGAAATTAAGGAAAGGTCATGTGACCCTGGGCAAATCATTCAATGATCTAGGCCAATAAATGGTGTCAAACTAAAATAAAAATGGAGTCTACTAAGTCATACCTAAAGATTTCTGGGGGTCACATAGTGACTTTGAAAACCACATATATGTTTTATTATTTTTTATTTACTTTATTAAATATTTCCCAATTATATTTAATCTGGCTGGGGCTCCACTTGGAAGTATTGTAAATCTTAATGCAGTCTGCCACCCACGATTGATACTTCTGCTCTAGATAACTCTTTAAGATTATAAATTGCAAAGAAGGTATTGACCTGCATTGGTAAAAGTAATTTTCTTCTCTGAGAATAACAAAAATACCTACAAAATGAAATCATATGTCCAGTAAACCTTTGTTATTCTATATACTTTAGCTAATTATCTCTTTCTGTCTCTGTCTCTGTCTCTTCCTCTCTCAATCTTTCTACCTACCTATCCATCTATCTACCCATCCATCTGTCTACCTATTGATTTATCAATCTATCTATCCATCCATTTATCAATCTATCTACCTATTTATCTGCCTAAACATCTATCTACCCATCCAGCTATCATCTATCTACCTATCCATTCATCCATCTATCTATCCATCTATCATCTACCTATCCATCTATGTACCTACCTATCCATCCATCCATCCATCCATCCATTCATCCATCTACTCATCTGTCTACCCATCTGTCTGTCTGTCTGTCTGTCTACCTACCTACCTTCATATCTAACTTGTTTCCAATGACTAGAATATAATAAGCCCCTCAAGCAAAGGCTTTTGTCTCTGAACTCTTGGGACCTAACACAATATTTGACACATAGTAGGTATTTAATAAATATATACAGACTAATTGATTCTAAGCTCCGTTCCAGCTCTGAAATTCTAGATTTTATGATTCTAAGAGAGTGGAATTGTCAGTAAGCAAAGTAAGGCTGCCTTAATAGAATCCAGTTATTCTATAAACAAGGGAGGTCATTGTCCCATTGTCCTCTTCCCTTATTAGACTACCCTAGGGAAGTGATAGTCTGTTCTGGCCACCACATTTTCACACAGTTCTGAAATGTCCCTGTACTGCTTACTTTCTAGACTTCAGGGGAGAGTCTTTATCTTCCCGGCTCACCCGTTTCTTGAGGGTGAGGACCTGGTGACATGATGGAGAGGATGTAGTTCTAGCCCTGGCTTTCCCAGTGACTCACTCTGTGACCTTGAGCAAGCTGATCCGCCAGCTTAGACCTCAGTTTCCTCCTCTGTAGAAAGAGGAGGGTAAGATGGAAGCATCTGAGGAACACATTAGATGGAGGAGCAGGAAGGAAGAAAGGCTCTCGTGATTTGTATAAGCCCACTGGACTAGCTGCAGGAGACTCTCAGTAAACAGGGGCAAAGGTGGGATGAAAAGGGTCCCCCCAGACCCTGGGAGGGGGCCTGGCCCTGCCCGGCCCTGCCTGGCCTTTCTCACCGCTAGTTCTGAAGGCAAAGGGAGCAGGGAGTGAGGCGCCAGGCGGGCATCAGCTCCGCTCCACTGGGGGAGGGGAGTGTTTTACGGCATTGTGCCTGTCATAAAGCGAGCAAACCAGGCACAGTAAATCTTGCTGGGAAACAAAAATCAGGGGAAATAAAACCAGCTCAATGGGGGAAAACACAGATAAACGGAATGGAAAGCGCCCGTTGGGACCGCCCGGGGCCCTCGTAAACTGGAGATATACGGGCTTGTCTCACTATCTCAGGCTGCAGCCCCGGCTGCCGACGTGCCAGGAGAGGCAAGGTGAGGGACAAGGGAGAGGGCGGGGGTCCGGTCGGGCTCCTCTCGGGGAAGGGGCTTCTTCAAACCCCTCCAGGGTAGATCTCAGGACTTCCACAGGCAGAATCCCAAAGCAGCCACTGAGGAGCTGGCTTCCAGAACTCTTCTCCTCCAAACCACCCATTCATCATTCTTCCCCATTCTCATACCCCAAGGTACCAGTTATTGGAGCATATACTTTTATCTCACCAGTTAGTAAATGTCAGTCTTGTCTTCCTTGCCAGGCTGCGAACTCTCCCAAGACAGGGACCCAAAGGGTCTCTTTTATTATTATTATTCCTTCCATTCCTGGCAGTACAGAAGCAGAGTACCAGGCGCACGGTTTACCAAATGCATGAATAATAGAATGCCTGAGCGGGGAAGGACCTGAACCATCTCCAATTCAACCTCTTTATTTTTCAAAGGAGGAAACAAACTCAGAGGTGCAATGTTAGGACTGGGCCCCGTGTATATATGATTTGGCAGTTGGCATTTATAAAGCACTTTATGGCTTATAGACACAATTCACCTGATCCTCCCTGCAGCCTAAGAGGTAAATAATGCAGGAATTATTATCCATATTTTACAGAAATCAAAGGTCCTACGTTAACTAACTGACTTAAAAGCATGCAACTAGTCAGAGACTGATCTGGGATTTGGATCCAGGTCTTTAGCTCCAAATGGTCTCTTTCCACTTAAATCATCCTAACTCTGGCCTTATTTGGAAGGAGAGGAAGATGGGAGAAAGGGGAACAGTAAGGGTGGGGGTGAAGCAATAGAGAAGAGGAGCCAAGATCAAAAATCTCTTAGAGAGCCTTTTTGGTTGAAAACATTCCATTCCCTAATGCAGAGCCCGCTTCAGTTGAATACAGTATGCAATTATTAAGTGCCTACTATGTACAAGGCAGTGTAGTGCAGTAGGAAAAGGCACTATTTGTGAAATCAAAAGACTTGCATTCAAAACTCAGCCATGATACTCACCACCTATCTGACACCGGGCAAATGATTTCACCTCTCTGGGCTTAGTTTCCTCATCTGTAAAGTGAGGGAGTTGGACTAGATTTATGACCCTATGACTCCATGATAAGGCACCTCCATAGCTTCCATGCAGGAGTCTTACATTAATGAAATTAATAAAAATGTAAGGAACTGGATGAAAGGGAAGAGACTTCTAACGCAGACCTAGGTGTCCCCAAATGGGGTGATGCCCTAGATATTCAGCTACATGTCTCAGTCTCTTGGGGAAGGCATCCCAGACTGAAAAGAGTTTCCCAATATCATAGAGAGAGAAGGGAATTCTCCATTTCTTCAGAACTCATTCTCCCACCCGTCAGACACAAAAGACCTGACAATTCATTCCCCTGCTTCCAAATCTGAACCTCTTCCCCCACACACACACATACCCAGGCAATGTTGGGTTGTGCCTCTCTAAATGCACTCCAGACCCTTATGGCATTTGCTCTGACTTGAGGTACTGGGGAGGTGGGGGTGGGGAACTACTTTCTGGATTTGTTTGTGGAGATGAAATTTTTCCAGGTGATTGGTATTCCTCCCACCTACTCAGCTTCCTTCCTCCACCAGTAGTGAAACTGGATTCAACCTTACACCCCCTCCCCAACTCAGGATGAATCTTTCTTCCTCCTAAGGCAATCGGTAGAGATGAATTTCCCTACATCAGGAAAGACCACTGTGAGAACTAAGAAAGGTTTTTTTTTTTTTTCCAGTAATGAGAGTCATTACCTTTTAGGTGAGCAAAATCTTGTGGGAAAAAGCATCAGACTGGGATTCTAATCCCAACTGAGGTTTCCTTCTTGAGTAACCATGAGCAGATCATGGGATCCCTTAGGATTGAGTTGAAAGAGACTTGCTTTGATGATCTAAGCCAGGGGTTCTTAGCCTAGAGTCCATAGGTGCATAGTTTTCAGGGGGACAAATAAATATGGATATAAAAATAATGATATCTTTATTTTCACTAACCTCTAACTGAAAGTTGCTATTTCCTTCAATTATTTAAAAACATTCTTGTGAGAAGCAGGTCCTTAGGTTTTTCCAGACCTAAGACACATTAATTTTACAGAGCAGAAAAAATAAGTTTTAGAAAGTAATTTACCCAAGGTTATATAACTAGAAAGTAACATCACCTAGATTCAAATTCTAAATGTCTCACTTCTCTACTACACTGCCTTCCCTCCTCTGAGCCCCAGTTTCTCTATCTGTAAAATGGGGATAATAATCTTTATACTACATACCTCACAGGGTCATTGTACAAAAAGGATCTTGTAAACTATAAAAAGCAATAAATGTGTGAGTAGTATCACTGATGGAATGGGTGACTGAGAAAGGTCAAGCAAGGTCTTCCCCTTTTATTGGATCAATGAAGTAAGGAGGGAAAGATAGTAAAATAAAATCCTGGAGTGGAATCTCTTTTTGAAGGACCTAAAGTGTGAAATTAGGGAGATGGAGAAAGACTGTGATTTTCCTAGGGAGTCTGTTCTCCCACCCACATAAAAGAATGCTGAGAATATTATAGATTCTCCATTGGTTTCAGTGCCAATCCTACTTAGAGGAAGAGGAATGGACTAAATGGCTTCCTTAAAACCTCTTAACCCAGGAACCATATGTTCCAATCCATGATCATGCCTCAGTCCCCTCTTACCTAATCAGCTGGCAGCTGAGCAGTTGTATTTGAAGGGAGGACAACTTTCCTCTAATCTGATGAAGCAGGTTAAAAACAAATGGATTCTCAAGACTTTCCTAATAATTGTTTACAGGCAGGAGAAGCACAGGTGCCCTGAAGTCTATCCTAGTTTTTGCCCTTTTTCTCCAGGAGTCAAAAGAGAAAATTATCCTGGGAGCTCTAGTGACTTATGATGCTGATCTTGGAAGTCATGGAGTCAAGAAGAATAGAACAAAAGGAGTTACAAGGTCCTGGAGAGATAGTGACATGATGGTGTGGAAAGAGCACAAGATTTTGAGTCAGAGAACGCTGGATCATACGAAAATAGGGAGATCACATCTTTACAAGCTGTTTCAAATGTCTTACTAGCTATGTGACTCTGGGCAAATCACTTAACCCCAACTGCAAAAAAAAAGTTTCAAATTCTTCCAGACACATTCCTAACACAATCTTATGAGAAAGAGAGTGGAAGTACTATTATCCTCATTTTACAGATGAGAAAATTAAGAGTAAATTAAAAGTAAAGTGATTTACCTAAAGTCAGAGGCAGTAAGTGATTAAATCAAAATCTGAATATGGATATTTGGCCTCCAAATGTAGTGCTCTTTTTATTAAATCACACTGTTTCCTGGATTCCCTATACACTACTTATATGTCTTTTCATTCCCTTAGAATCTCCTATCTATGAAATAAAGGAAAGAAAATCGAGATCCTTTCAGGGAATCTGGGAGGTCAAAACTGTTTTCACCATAACTCTAAGACATTTTAAAATTTCTACCCTAGCAAATATCCATAAATATAATTCACATGAAGAAAAAAGCTTTTTCCCAATAATTTTTAAAGGTATAAAGGGGTTCTGGAACCAAGTAGTTCAAGAAATGCTGGATCAGATTCTAAAGACAAAAGCAGTAGCTGGGATAAGGGATCAGCTGATACACAACATAAAATCTTGGAGGCAAAAAAGGAAATACAGATAGACAAGGAAAGACCAAAGAAGCTTCTGGACAATGTCATGTACCAACAGCAGGAGACAGGAAATGGGATGACCATGTAGAGCCCCAGTGCACAGAGCTTTTCTCAGATTTAGGGACCAGCACCAGACTGGGGGCAGAGAGGAATCAGAGGCTGGATATCAGGCTGACCTAGGAACCTGGAGGCCTGGAGAATGAGGAGCTGGAGCCAAGGAGTCAGATGTCAAAGCCATGTCTGCAGGAGTGAGGGCAGCCACAGCCCCGGAGTGCCCACAGAGCCAAGACCAAGGCCCCAAGGTGTGAATGCCCAAGGTGGTCTGGAAGGAGGCAGCTTTCAGCACATAGCACAGGCTATTATCCTCATGAGTCACTGGGTGTGAAAATCAACCTCCAGCTCATGGCATTGGCTGTGGGCTCTGGAAGGCTCTTGCTGGCAGAAGGCGAGCTCTGCCAGGTCTTATCAAGCTGGGAAGGCTCCAGTGATGGAGTAACTGGTGTGTTAAGTATCCAAGGACCAGCCTAGCTAAGTGCAGAGAAGCTAACTGGCTTAGCTATACAAGATGCTGAATTCAGTCCAAGTTGGAGAGGGACTGTGACCTAGATAGATCCTTAAAGTACGGGAGAAATATTTAAATAATTAGAGGTGAAAGGGACCTACCTCATGGAGCCTCTGATGCAGCTGTTCTCAACCTTTTTTGTGTCATGGATGCTCTCGATAGTGACTTCTCAATGATGTTCTACTAATTATCTCTGGGAAAGGGAAGCCCAGTTCCGGAGTCTATCCTAGCTTAAGCCTATGGATCTCTTCTCAGAATAATGTTTTTAACTATATAAAGTAAAATACATAAGATTACAGTGGAAAGCAATTTAATATTTAAAACAAAACGAAACCTCATTCACAGACTCCAGGTTAAAAACTCCTGCTCAAGTCCAATTAAATGCAGGTAAGTATCACAGGGGATTGAGCTTTCTGAGTCAAATATGAAATACTAACTGGGTGACTCTGGGCAAGTCACTTTACTTTATTTGCCTCTGTTTCCTCATCTGCAAAATGAACTGGAGAAAGAAATGGCAAACCACTCCAGTGTCTTTGTTAAGAAAATCCCAAATTGGGGTCACAGAGCGAAAGTCGTGACTGAAAATGACTGAACAACAACAGCTAGCCCAATGGCCTCATTTTATAGAAGAAACTGAAACTCAGAGAGAAATGATTTGCCAAGAGTCATATAAGTAATAAATAGTCCAACATGGATTCGAACTCAGATCCCTTTGGCTCTAAATATAGTTCTCTTGCTACCATGATTAATCAGGGATTTCAGAGATGTATAGATTTGCACCCAGTCCTCTGGTTCCAAATTTCTCTCTCTCTCTCTCTCTCTCTCTCTCTCTCTCTCTCTCTCTCTCTCTTTCTCTCTCTCTCTCTCTCTCTCTCTCTCTCTCCTCTCACTCTTCTCTCTCTCTTTCTTCTCTCTCTTACTCCTCTCTCTCTTTTCTCTCTCTCACTCCTTTCTCTCTCTCTCTTTCTTCTCTCTCACTCCTCTCTCTTTCTTCTCTCTCTCACTCCTTCCTCTCTCTCTCTTTCTTCTCTCTCTCACTCCTTTCTCTCTCTCTCTCTTTCTTCTCTCTCTCACTCCTCTTTCTCTTTCTTCTCTCTCTCACTCCTCTCTCTCTCTCTTCTCTCTCTCACTCCTCTCTCTCTTTCTCTCTTCTCTCTCTCACTCCTTTCTCTCTCCCTCTCTTTCTCTCTCTCTCTCTTTTCTTTTCCTTTTCAAAACATGCATGGATAATTTTTCAACATTGATCCTTGCATAGCCTTGTGCTTCCTATTTCCCCTCCCCCCCCATTTTCCTCCCCTAGATGGCAAGCAATCCAATATATGTTATATATGTTAAAATATTCCAAATATATTTCTCTTACCACCATAATTAAACAGGGCTCTCATACATGAGCCTGGATTTGCATCTTTGGCTCCTAATCCAGTTCTCTTGCTACTAAGCAAAAGCAAAGCTTTCTTTTAAAGACCAGCTAGCACACACTGGCAGTTTATTTAATTCAGGAGAATGAAATAAGGGCTTAAATGGCCAGAAAGAGGAAGAATACCAGTCAAAGGAACACTATGGCCAGAACCTTCTAGATGAGCCCATTCAGCAGGTCAGGGAGATGGAAGGAAAGGATTTCTAAAGTGAACCTGAGGGGAACCTGGGACCCTGAGCAGAAGGGAACCCACCTCACCAGGGAGCTACAAGCCCAGAAAGTGTTCCTCCAGAGTAGGGATATAAGTAGAATAAACAAGTAAAAAAGGGCAGTGACTCCTGGGGCAAGTCCTGATAATAGGAAGAAGAGAAACAACCAGAAGAGCACAGAAAAGACCATTAAGACATTGCCAGGTGTAATGTTGCTCACTGCCGCTGAAACCCATCTTTTTTAACACTAATATTCTCCTGGCGATGCTATATAGCTGTAAATCATGAAATGCCACGATCTCAGAAGAAGCACAACTTCAGCTGACCTACAGGGCAATGGAAAGACCCTGGGGTGGGTGTAAGTCAGCTGCAGCCCCATTACCAAAGGTGGCTGGTGCGGAAAAAGTGGTATAAGAGACATCAAGGACACGTATGATGGGAAAAGGAGGCAGGCTGGCCATGTAGACAGAGAGATGAACAGCCTGCCTGCTGCACTGGTACCCATGAAATATTCAAAGAACCAGAGAAAAGCCTGCAGCACATGTGGGTGGGTCCTTTACGGAGGAATTATGGAAACATATGGATAGGACATGTCCAGGAGAAGAGGGGATAGATGGGTGGGGGGAGGACCCGTACCAGGAAGTGCTGAAGCATAAAACAGAGAGAGGCTCTTGGTGGTCAGCTCAATTCTAACTGACATGGACAACAAGGCTCCCACATGCTGCAGGACCGGTTAAGCATCCCCTCGAATGGACTGGACAAGGGCTATCCTGGAGCACTCCTTCAACAAACACTTAATGAGGGATAGGAGATGAGGGATGGGGGTGGGAGGGTCCTTATTCATTCCAGGATGAATAAGACCTGGTCTCTGCCCAAAAACAGCCCACAGCCTAGTAGGAGGTTGTAAGACAAATATAGACATCACCATTATATAAAGCAGAAATAAATTAGTGGAAAGAAGACTGAACTAGGAGTTGCGATTTTGTCCAATCCCTGGCTCTGTCACTAATTTGCTGTGTGACTCGGAGCAAATCACCTAACCTCTATTTACTTCAGTTTTCTCACCTGTAAAATAGGAATAATAACAGCATCTATCTGTTACAAAGATCAAACAAGATGATAATTATAAAGTGCTTCTCAAAATAACTGGCACATAGTGAGAACTATTTGCCTTTATTATCATTATTATTATAATGCCTATTTTTAAAATTATTTTTAATTGCATATTTGTTATAAATGTTTTGTTTTATCTTTTTTCTTTTAATAAGGAAAGAGAGAAGAAAGTGAGGATTTTTTTGTTAATTAAAAATTCATATTAAACATAAAAAATGGGGGGAGTTGATAAAATGATATCTAAGGGTTTTTCTGAGGGGATCAAAGAATCTATGGATATGATTTCTGGGACTCTTGCATCCTGCCTCCTCTTTGAGAGAGAGATGAATGGACTGGGCACAGGTTCTGGGCACAGAAGCAGTATAAGGCACCATGATAGATCATAGTAATTTGAGCTGATATGGATCTTAGAGATTATCTAGTTCAGTATTCTTATTTAACAAACAAAAAGGCAGCATCAGAAGGGTTAAATTATTTGCCTAAGGTCATAAGAAACCAAGGTGGAATTCAAACCAAGATCATGTGACTCCAGAATTAATGAGAGAAAAGAATGGGCAGGAATAGAGGAGCAGCCTAGTCTGGAGTAGGAAGTGTAGGTGACCACAAAAGGAAACTTTCAGTGTCCAGGGAAGCCCCAATAAGGTAGAGCTGAGATATGGTTGAAAGGGCACCGACTGGCATCATGCCATTGTAAAACTCATATTATCACCATGATCTTGGCATTAGTTCTTAGATGCCCCAGGGTATCATTCAGGTAAATTCAGTGTAATAATAATAAAAATATGAGGGATAATAATAATAGCTACCATTTATATAGTGTTTTAGAGTTTGCAAAACATTATATATATATTACTCTCAATCTGTATCCTCAGGCCCATCTTCTTTTAGGTAGTTAGATGGCAACCCCTTATACAACAAGGTTCCATATTTGTCATGTCATCAAGGGCACAGAGATATTGCAGAGGAAGTGCTGTATAAAATTGTGTGGTATTTAAAAAGATTCAAGAGAGACAACTTCTGGGCATTTTAGTAATTTTACTAATAATGTCAGCATTTGAATAAAGAATAATCATTTGGTTGTCTCTTTGTTAGACTAAGGACAGTCTTGGTGGTGGGCTCACAGTTTATATACTCTTGAAGAATAAATGTTCCCCAGAGTGGGAATTAGCCCTGATTAATTAATAACTAATGACAGAAAAAATATTTCAGTTAGGGGCAGGACCAGAACTCTGTTTAAATCATTTATTTCTTAAATTAACCTCAGTCTAGGACAATCTATTCAAAGATTTTTATGCCCCACTCAAGCTTGAGCAGAACACAATAGCTACCCTACTTGGGTGGGGTCTGAACAAGAAAGTTAGTTCAATCTTATAATTAGCAATATCCTTCAAGAGACTGAACTTTTAAAATAAGGACTTTAGAAAGAGGTGGAGAGGAAAAATTCTGGCTCTCCCCGAATCATTCTTTATTAACAGTCATTTCTCTCAACTGCTGCATAAATATGAGCTAGATTTGTTAATAGATATAGATTCTACCATATGATTAGACTATAAGCCAAAACACATAGGAATCAATTGAAGAGATTGGGAATATTTCTTTTTGGAGAAGAGAAAACTAAGGGAGCATGACAGCTTTGTTTAAGTATCTGAATCCCCCCAGAAGAGAGCGTGGATTTATTCTGCTTGGCTTCAGGAAGATGAATTAGGGGCAATAAATAGATATTACAGGGAAGCAGATTTTGTCTCAACATAAGGAAAAATTTCCTAACAACTAGAACTTTCTAAAGGTGGAAAAACCTTTGGGAAACAATGTTTCCCAGATTGTTTTCAAAATGGGGCTGAATGAATACTCTCTAGGCACATTAAATTATCTCTGAGATACCATCCCAATATGATAACGTGATTTCATTAATAATACTAGTATATATTGTATGGCATTATAAAGATTACAAAGCACTTTGCTTGCAGTAGAACTGCACAATCCTTATTGCAAGGATCATTATTGCTCACTGGACCATGGAAGAAATTCAAGGTTCAAGAGGAAAAATGATGCCATCAATATTACATAGTTAATAATGTTTTGTAACTAGTCTTTGAACCCATTTTTTTTTTATTCCGAGGACCATCAGTGGTCTTGGATTAAAATCCAGTGTTCTTTTTATTATACCTTGTTAACTTCCTCTCAATTGTAAAGGGACAGAAGGATTCTATAAGTTATTAATTATTACTTATTAATTAACACCATAGATACCTGCTAACTCAATAATAATAACAATATTAGCAGCAATGATAACAACAAGGGTGGGGAAAAGTATTATTCCTGAAAAAGTGACTGTGAAACTATCACTAACTGCCATCCTTTATGTATGTTCTTTATATTGCTATGAAATCTTTATGAGAATAGTCTATACATATAACCTTCATCTTTGATGAAGGCAAAACAAAAGAACAATCAACTTTTTACAAATAATATTTTATCATAGATCTCATCTCTACAATCATCACCTGACCAAAAAATAAAAGATTACAAGATCCCTCCATCCTTACTATTTATTGACTACAAAACAGGATTTGATACTGTGGATAAAAACTCTAAAGAGTCTTCTTCAATAAGTTGTCTTCCATGTATAGGATGAATTTATACAAGGTTTCCTGAAGGAAAAAAATTTGTTCAGAAACAGGAAAGGATGTTTGATAGCTAAAGAGGTTTACTACAGTCATGGAGGATATCCAATGTAGAACCCAAATTCAATATTCATTCCTTGTAGAGGGTGAAGTCGTCCAGGTGCTCCTGTTTGAAGATAACAGATGTCATGCTGATTGCATAAAGTCTGGAAACATTAGAAAACCCTCCTAATAAAATCCATAATCATTTAAAAGAATTTTGTCAAACTATCCTATAGTCAAACTATGGGAAAAACAAAATGGAAGAATAAATGTTGTCAATATACAATTGAAAGGGCAGACCATAAGCTGGGCAGTTATGGTGTATGGACAATGAATGGGACTCAGAAATGAATACAGGAATGGACAAGTTAGACTGCTTTTCCCTGAAATAAAGGCCACTATTTTTAACATCAATATTCTCCCGATGATACTGCATGAGCAGAAGTCATGGAGTCTCATGGTCTCTGAATGGTAAAAGTTGCATGGCACTCAAGGGGAATAGAGAGACCCATGATGGGCACAAGGAGACTGAAGAATGTTACCAACAAAAAATAACTTGGAAGTCATGGTGTCAAGGATGTTATCAGGAAAATGTGTAATCAGAAAAGGAGTTGGGACAGTCATGCTGCAAAAGCTGAAAGAATGGATGGATAGCCCACCTGTTCCACTGGTATCTATGCAATACTAAGAAATCTATAGGAAGACATCCCCCGAAGTGTTGGGTAGCTCTTCCCCTACCCCTAACTCACTGGGACAAGTACAAGAGTTGCTTTACAAATGGATAAGAAGTAGATGAGCTGGGATCTGCATCACTGGGAGAAAACCCACATCTAAGAGATTACAGATTCACTGATATAACAAGATTAACTCTTTTGGCTAAAGCATGAAAATAATTGCCCGATATTGCCAGAAAATTCTATATTATGAGCTGTCTGTGTGTTTTTATACATATTTTATAAATGAGGAAGTCATCTTGGAGAGGTTAAAAAAATTTCCTTAGAAGAGCCAGTGGCAGTTCTCCTGATACCAAAGCCAGGGCTCTTTCCACTAAACCACCAATCCTATCTGTTTTCCACCTTTTGCCAGAAGGAATCTTTCCAACTATGACAAGATAGGAATGGGATAAATGCCAAGGGTAGGGGAAGGGGAGGAAAAAGAAATTAAATTTTGCCAACAGGGTTAGTTCTGGGGTACCCTCAAAGTGGGCTATGAGCTCCATTCCCCCACCATATTCTGATGACAATTGTCATCCTCACCCACACCTTATTTATCTCATGGCAAGGCAGACCCTATGTCTAATGGGACCTGTATCTCCCTCCTATGGGTGCCATATATCTCTTGATCCCTATGAACACTGACCTGCCTCTGTTACCAGGAAAAGGAAGGAGGTGAGGAGAAGGGGCCTGAGACTGCAGGCACATTGAGGAAGACAGCAGTGGAATTACAAATCTAGGAAGATTTAAGGAGAAAGAAAATTTTCTGGCATATGCAGGGTTTGGGTAGTTAAACTGGTTTTCCCTGTGGAATTTCCCACCTTCTTACTGAATGGGCTTGGCTCTAGGGAGAGACTGGTAGGAGTGAAATGTATGAATGTATATATGTTATACACAGAAAGGAAGAGAGAGAGAGAGTGGGAGGGAGAAACATTGAAAGAGAATAACAGAAGGAGAGACAGGTATGGAAAGAGGAGACAGAGAAAGTCAGGGAGAGGGGCAGAGAGAAAAAGAAATACAGCAAGTCAAGAAAAGATAGAAAGAATAAGGGGATCCAGTGTTGAGAATACACCAACTGGGGTGGGATATGAAAGACACAGAAAGGGACAAAGGATAGATACACAGAGTACACAGAATTCAAAGAAAGGGAGATATAGAGGGACAAAGAAAGACAAAGAGGGACAAACAGAAAGAAAGAAATGAGGAGAAAAAAGAATTCAGGAAGAGAAACAGAGAAAGAAAGGATCACAAGAAGAGCTAAAAGTACACGTGAAGAAAGGCACATAGAAACAGATGTATATAGAGAAAGGGAAGGAAAGAGGAGAATCAGAAAAGAGGGGAGACAGAGGGACATACAGAGATGGGGATTGTGGAGGATGAAGATATACATAGAAGGAAAAGAGGGATCTACACAGGAGACATACAGAAACAGAAGGAGAAAAGGGGGACACAGAAAGACATATGGATTCACACAGAGAGATCACAGAAAGAAAGAAAAGAGAGAGATGAAGAAGGGAGACAGAAAGAAAAGAGAGGGACATAGAATGACAGCAATAGAAAGAGACCCAGAGACAAGAAAGAAAAGAATGAGAGATGTTGAAAGTGATACAGTGGGCATACTCAAAAAAAGATGGATGGGGAGGACCAGGATTAGAGAAAGAGAGCAATACAGATGAAAAGAGGGAACAAAAAGAGGAAGGAAGGATACGATAAGAGTCACAGAACAAGAGAGACAGACAGACAGACAGAGGACACAGAAGGAAGTAATGGAGAGATACAGAGACAAACTAGAACACAGAGACAGAGAGAAACTGAGACAAAAAGAGAGAAAATGGAACTCAGAGACATAAAATACCACGAAGCAGAGAAATAAGTATACAGAAAAAAGGAAGAGGAATGGAGATACAAAAACAGAAAAAATGATGAAAATGATGAATAGAGAAATAAGAACAGAACAAAGAAACAGAAAATGACAAAACTGAGACAGATAATAACAGAGACACAAAGGTCTAAGATATAGAAGACTAAGATAAAGATAGAGGGTGGGGCAGGGGAGAGGGAGGAGAAGAGAGAGAGAAAGGGGAAAAGAGAGAAAAAAAGGAAGGGAAAGAGGGACAGAGAGAAGGAGAGAAGGAGAGGATAAGGAGAGGGAGAGATAAAGGGAGAGAGAGAGGGAGAGATAAAAGGAGAGGGAGAAGAAGAGAGAGACTCAAAGTCAAGCAAGAATGAGGAGAAATAAATACCCAAAAAAGCCCACAGCAAACACAGGGGAAAAAATAGACCCAGGATTCTGGCAGGGCATAGCTACAAAGGAAATTTCAAGCAGTTCAAGTCTCACTTGCCTAGGGGAAAGAAAGAGGGTGAATGAGGAAGAAAGATGACAGTTTGTTTTTTTTGTTTGTTTTTTGTTTTTTGTTTTTTTGCTGAGACCCAGAGAATAATTGTAGGGAGCCAAGGCCAGTTGGGTGGGGAAAGGGGAAGGTTAAGCCAGTGGGAGCAAAGCAAAGGGGACAGGAGGGATGGGAAGAGACCTGGGAAATGGCATTGAGAAAAAGATGGGGAAAAGGCTAGCACAGGTAGAGAGCAAGAAGAGAGATCAAGGAAAAGGTGGGATGCTTTGTATCACATTTCAGTAGAAGAAATTAGGACATAGGAAGGTTTGTGTACAATCTCACTGGGACAGTAAAGCTGTCAGCTATTTATTGGGTGGTTACCATATGCTGGGTACTTCGTGGCACACAAAGATGGGGGCATAATGCAAAGAGCAAGGAATTTGGGATCAGACTATCTGGGTTTTCTTTTTCTCCCAGCTCTGCTACTTACTACTTGGGTGACCTTGGTCAAGTCACTTAGTAACTGGAACAGCTGGGAGACAGAACCTATCATCACTAAGGGGGGCCTTCCCTTCCCCTTCTGCCCCCACTATCTTCTTCCTTTGTTCCTTCACCTAGTCCCAAGTTACACGGAGCCACCCAGTCTTCCTGACTGCTCACATAGCTTGAATGAGATGGGATTCTCCAACTCTATTCCTCCTGGAAAGATACAGGATCCTGGACCTTGCCATCTGCCCTGCCACAACCTCCTAAGGCCTTCCAGGTCTTATCGTCTACCCCTATTCTCTAACTCCCAGATCATCCCTTCTTCAACTCCCACACCATCATTTGACCTACTGTTATAACCTAGGGATCCCTGGAACTTGATACCTCCCTCATAGATACATCCTTAGGATTTTTAGGCCTTTCGCACCTTCCTGAAACTGAATTTTCTTTTCTGTTATCTCTCTCATTCAGAACACAAGTTTCTTGAGAACAGAGACTGTCTTTTTTTTCTAAATGTAATTTTTTTTTTAGAAAAAAATATTTTCTAAATGTTTCTACATTTTCTTTCTAAACTTAGCACAGTATTTGGCACATGATTAGAGCTTCATAAAATTCTTTGTCATTCTTTCATTTATTTAATCATTCATATAATTAGTAAGTCATTCATATAACTAGTAAAGGACAGAGCCTATGACTCCTGACTCCTAGTTCTGTGAAAGAAGTGAGATTTAAGGCAGTTAGATGGCACCGTGAATAGGACCTGAGTTCAAACCCAGCCTCAGACACTTAATATTTAGTAGCTGTGTGATCCTGGGCAAGTCACTTAACTCTAATTGCCTCAAGCCCCTCTCCTCCTCCCACCAAAAAAGAATAGGAAAGAATTCAACAGTTGAGAAGGGGAAGGGAGAAATTCAAAATAGAGGGAATTATGTCTTGGGCAGAGCAAAGCTGAAAGGCTGAAGAGGTACAGGTTTGTGTTCTTGGCAAGACTGGTCTAATTTGGCTAATTTGTATGGTGTACACAGCAGACAGACTAGAAAGGGGAGGAGGCACCAGAGAGAAAGGAGTCTTCAGTACCAGGCAAAGGAGTCTGAAACTTACTGGGGAGACAATAAAGAGCCTCTGAAGATTTTTGAACAAAGGAACAACATGACTGATATGTAAGAAAGATAAAGCTGGAAGTAATATGAATGGGGCTCCGGTCCTAGTCCTGGTTCTGTCATGGATTGAGTTAAGTAATTTTCCCAGTATTTGAGGTCAAATTTGAATTCAAGTCTTCTTGATTAAGAACTTTCTGATTGCAGAGCTGATGCTCTGACCTTAGGCAGGCTTCTTCCCTTCTCCAGGGAAAATTGGCTCTCAATTTCCTATGTTGAAAACAAAGGAGTTGGATTAAAATTAAATCTCTAAGAACCTTCCAATTCTGCCATTCCAGATAACCACCTAGGTTACATAGTTGTTGTTCAGTTGCTTTTCAGTCATTTCTGATTCTTCATAACCCCTCTTCATCACCACTTCACCACTTTACAGAGATACTGAAGTGGTTTATCATTTCCTTCTCTAGTTCATCCTGCAGATGAGGAACTAAAGCAAAGAGAGTTATGTAACTTGCTCAGGATTACACAAATATCTGAGGCTAATTTGAACTCAGGAAGATGAGTCTTCTTGACTCCAATCCCAGTGCTCTAGTCACTGAACCACCTGGATACCCATAGATTTAGCAGAACTCAAGGGTCTAGCTAGTCATTGAGGTGGGGCTCTGTAGTATAATTAAAACTGCAGACTGATCTTCATGAGTTCAAATCCAGCCCCAGCCACTTACTCGAGTGACCCTGAGCAAGTTAATTCAATTTGCCTCAGTTTCCTCATCTGTAAAATGAGGTTAAAAAGGAAATGGCAAATCATTCCAGTGTCTTTGCTAAGAAAATCCAAAATGAGGTCATGAAGAGTCATGACCGAAAGACAGCTAAACAACAACATAATAGCTATTATTTTAGGCTCCTAAGTCTCCCCATGCTAGGTCCTTTCCAAACCTGGCTATGGGTAGCCAGAGATTAAAGGATCTTAGATTTTGACCTAGAAGGGACATTTAGTCTTATCCCTCCATTCTATAAACAGAAAGTTTAAGTAGTTTTCCCAGATTCATACAGGTGGCAACTAGGAAAGGTAGAATTTGAATCCAGATCCTCTGACTTCAAATCTAATGCTCTCTTTTCACTACACTGTGATGAATCTCTTGCTGTTTTCTCTCTATCTAAACTTACTCAGAGGAAAGCCTCTGTGATTCATCATTTACATCCTTAGGGGATGTTCTGGGTTTCCTATCTTAGCAGGATTTACATTCTCAGCTTCTTAATTAGCTGAGGAATAAAATTTTTTCTTCCTCTTAAAGGGACCAGTAAGAGAAGGCTTTGAGGATTCATAGTCCCTCTGAGATCCTGCCTTCTGAGGCCCCTGTATTCTTATGTTATCATTAGCTACCTAACCTACAGGTGAGATCAACTTCTGGCATAGAATCAGAGAACTGGAAAGGTCCCCAGGAGTCATTTGGCCAATCCCCCTAATTTTATATGTGAGGAAACTGAGACTCAAAGGGAAAGCTCAAATGGGAAGTGGTAGAGCTGACATTCAAACCAAGAGTTTTCTTATTTCAAGTTCAGTACTCTTTTAGATGAGAGAGACAGGCACAGAGAGAGAGAGAGAGTGTTGTGTGTAGTAGAGCGAGGGAAACAAAAGAAATGGGAGAGATGAAAAGGAGGGAAGTGGAAGAGAAAGAGAAAGGGGGGAGAGAGGCAGACCGAGACAGAGAGAGAAGAGAAAGAGAGAAAGGGGAGAGAGGGAGAGACAGAGAAGGGGAGGTGGAAAGACATAGAGAGAGACAGAGAGAAGGAAGAGAGAAAGAGAGACAGAGAGAAAGAGAGACAGAGAAAGGGGAAAGAGGGAGAGACAGAGACATAGAGAAGTGGAAGAGAGAGAGAAAGGAAGAGGGGGGAGAGAGAGATGGAAGAGAGAGAGGGAAAGAAAGAGAAAAAGAGAAAGAGAGGGAGGAGAGAAAGAGAGACTATCCAGTGTTCTTTAGATTGTGCCAAGCTACGCTTCCACACTGCCCTAAACCCAAATTCCATCTGTGGTAAGGAGGGTATTTCTGTGGTAACAAAAGACCCCTTTTTCTTGGGAGAGAAGAGACAGCCATACACACTTTAGTGCCACCCTCCTCCATGCAGCCTCACTATCTTCTCCTAGGCCCTCCTAGACCATCACTCTCCCTCCCATCTTTTTTTCTAGCCCCTTTGTCCCCTCCTCTGACCACCAGACAGGAATCAGACCAGAAGAAAGCTCTCTGGGGCTCCCTGGAGGACAGGAGATTGGCTCTCTCAGCTTTATTATAAACATTATTTCAGCCGCATGGGCCTGGCGGCTCCCATTTAAAGGTCTGTCAGGGTTTCCATTAGAGACCCTTTCCTGGAGCTGATGGCAGGGTCTGAACAAACAGCTCATGCAGTCAGTAATTGCTCTGCAAAAGCTGGAAATGAATTTTCAAAAAGAAAACAAGAAAGAAAAGAAAAATCCCACAGCAAATTCTGGACCCAATTTGATCTTAAATTAGCTAGTCTTTAGGATTATAGATTTAGAGTTGAAAGGGACTTTATAGGTCATCTAGAATAACCTCCTCATTTTACAGATGAGGAAACTGAGGCCCAGGGAGATTTACATGATTTACTTCAGGTAATAGAGGGAGGAAATAGCAGAGCCAGAATTCTAAGCCAGGTCCTCTGACTAGAAATCCAGCCTTCTTTCCCACTGGCTCTCTTCTGAAGTTCTAATTGTGAACCAAATACTGTTATAACCAAATTGTTTGAAATGTTTGTCAGAAAATTAGTTTGTGAGCAGGGAGTATATTCAAGTCTATTTGCCACAGAGGGACAGATATCTCCCACAGAGGAAGTCAGGAGATCTAAGAGCTCTTTGTCTTCTTGTTACTTTTAGTGTGATCTTGGGCAAACCATTCTCCTTTCCAGTGTTCTTATACTTTATAGACCACTCTGTACTCAGTGACCCATTATGTCGGATCTCCTGGTTGTTCCTCAAACCAGACACTCCATCTCTCAATAGCAGAATCTGCACAAAGCAGACTTTAATTGGATTACCAATCCATAGGTTGAGGGTAGAAGGTTGCCAAAGATTTTGGAAGATGCTTTAATATGGCAGAGAGATACTATAACTTTTGTAGATCTATGTATTCAAACACAGTTCTGTCTCAGACAGGCCCTCACCGCCAATCAATCAGGAAGCGTTTAGCTCTGCAATCTATTATGTTGCCAGGAACGATGCTAGAGGCTGGGGCTAAAAGGGAAACTCCTATTTGCAAGGCGCTTAAATCCTAAGGAGGGATAAGAGTTTCAGAATAAATATAAATAACAAACATATATATATATATATGTATATATATATATACATATATATATACACAAAAAACCCAAAGTAATTGGCCTGGGGTGGTGGAGGAGGTAGCAACAATAGGGCTGTTCTCTCCCAAAGAAATCTTCAACCTTTTTCTTTCTTTAGTCAAGTTCATCCATTCCATAAATTCCACTGTCACCTCTGTGTGGATGACTATACCTTCAGGTGTCGTTGGGACATCTCTACCTATGTGCAAAAGGCACCTCAAAATCAAGATGTTCATTAACTTGCTATCCCCCCCAAAAAAACTCTCCTCCTTTTGATTTCTCTCTGTCACCAACATCAGTCTCCCAGATACTCAGCCTCCTGAACCTACTATGATAGGGTTCTAGTACTGTTCCTCCTGAGATACTTAGTATCATTCTACTTATTGAGTTCATCTACATGCTGGCTTATACATCTCTTTAGTCCATAAAGTCCTAGTCTTAGTGTTGGAAGGCACTTCAGATATCATCTAGTCTAAAAACTTACTTTAATATGAATCCTATTTATCACATTCCTAGGGATACAAAATATATGTATGTATATGTGTATACATATTTTTTTAATGACAGTCCCTGCCTCCAAGGAGTTTATATGGAGGAGAAAGAAAGCTATGGCTTGTACACAAATAAGCCTCCTAAGGTAGCCAGTGCTAGAGTTAAAGGAATTTCTGTTGAAAAGTTATAGGAAAACTTGAGAAAAGAACATTTGCCACTATGGGCACCAGAGAAGAGGTCACATCTAAGCTGTCCATTGAAAGAAAAGACAGGCTCTGAAAAGCAGGCAAGAGGAAGAAACACATTCTAAGTCTGGGGAACAGTCTGCATTAATTTGTGCAAGCATGGGCAAAAGCTACTAATATAGTTTGGCTGGGTTATACAGAGTGTAAAGGGAAATACTATAAAACAAGGCTGGAGCCGGATAGCAGGGGGTCTTAATATCAGGCCAAGGAATTTGTATTTTATTCAAGATGAAATGAGGAGCCAATGAAGGTTTTTAAGCAAGAGAGTGACATGGTGATAATTGTACTGTAGGAAGATTATTTTAGCAGCTGTATGAAAGCTGGATCCCAGGAGGGAGAGACGAGGTTCCAGGGAGACCAGTTTAAAGGCTATTAAATAGTTCAGGTGAGAATTGATTAGGGCTCTAACAAGGATGGTAGCAGTTTAAGTAGAAAGGAGGCTACATGAGAGAAATGTTCTGGAAGTAAAATTTATGGAATTTGTCATTTAACTAGATGTGGGAAGTAAGGGTAAAGAAAGACTCTGGTCCTAAAAAGGATAATGGTATCAGCAACAGAAATTGGAAAGTTGAGGCTACATGGTGGTTGGGTGGGGAAAAATGATAAGCTCCTTTTAGGATATGTTGAGTATGAAGCACTGGCAGGACACTCAGAAGATACATACCAGGCAACTAGATAGATTGCATTAAAGTTCAGATGTGGGATTGGTAATGAGTATATAGATATTTTGGCAGCTAGGTAGTGCAATGGATAAAGCACAGGCTTGGAATAAGAAAATCTTATCTTCATGAGTTCAAATCCAGCCTCAGACATTTAATGATTGTGTGCCACTGGGCAAATCATTTAACCACATTTGCCTCTGTTACTCATTTGTAAAATAAGCTGGAGAAGGAAATGACAAGCCAAAAAGAATGGTAGTATTTTTGCCAAAAAATCCCAAGTAGGGTCACAAAGAATCATAGTTCGATATTCATTAAATTTCTACCATAGAAGGTACTGTGCCTGGTGCCAGAGACACAAAGATATGTGTGACACCGATAACAACCTTGTCAGGCTTTTGGCTAACTACCCATCCCATTTAGGAACAGCTCAAATTGTTGGGAAATTTCTCTTTATATTAAATTTATGTTCCTGTAACTTCCAACCATTGCTCCTTTGCAGAACCAAGTAGAACAAGTCTAATCTCTCTTTCACATGATAACCCTTTTATGTATGTTAAGATGTCATCCATGTTTCTTTTCCCCTACCCCATTTTTACCTCTTCAAGATTAAATAACTCCAGTTATTTTCAAATGATCCTTATATGGTATGGTTTTAAACTCTGATTTGCTCACCCTCCTTTGTATAAGCTCTTGCTAAAATGTGTAATCCACAACTGGTCCCAATACTTTTAAGTGTGTACTGATCAAGGCAGAGCATGACATATATCCTCTTGGTTCTGGACACTAAGCTTCTATTAATACGGCGTTAAGATCAAATTAGCTTTGCAGGCTGCTACATCACACCATTGAATCATTTGCAATCCAATGTAAAATAAGATGTTTTTTTTTCTCCATGATATACTTGGGAAATTAATATTTTTAATCCAAGTAACAGAATTCTAAATATCTCATAGGGACTAGTCCTGTCTCCCCAACTATATAGTGAGCTTTTCTAGAGCAAGTTTATGTTTTCTTGGTGCAAGAGGTGTCTAAAACTGGAATGGCCAAATGCTTTGGAAGGTAATGGGTTCTATTTAACTAGGATTTGGTCTCTGATCAAATTCTAAATAGCCATTGGGCAGTTGAGGGCATTTTCATTGTGTGGTCCCTTCCTACTGTTAAGATTTTGCGATCTTTTCAGATTTTTCCTGGATGGGCTCTTAAAGGACTATGAATTGACAGTATTTCTTTGCACCTTTATCCCTCTTATGTTGTAGCTAAGCACATGAGTAGGCACAGAGCAGGTACTTGATAAAGACTTTTCAAATGAATGAATAATGAACAAACGCAGACTTTATATGTGTGTATACATGTAAGTGTATATATATATATATATATATATATATATATATATGGAGAGAGAGAGAGAGAGAGAGAGAGAGAGAGAGAGAGAGAGAGAGAGAGAGAGAAAGAGAGAGAGAGTATGTACAATACAAGATGCAGGATATACCCACATGAAACATGACAGATACAGAAATATAGATATGGATACAGACTCCACTGATGGCTTGCTAAGGGTCTGAGAATTGGATGCCTCCCCAGTTCCACTAATTGACAGCTTTGAAAAATGCCTGTTCCCTTCCGCTCTAAGCACTGACCTCACAGCTGCTCCCCTCATGCACTCTCAGTGATGAAGCTCAAGCCAAGTGTACCCAGGGAAAGCCAGTGGTGAGAAAGGCTGACAAAAATACGAAAGTCAGCTCTAACCTGTGTACTCAGGAGCATTCACACCCTAAATATATGGACTCATGAATGTTCCCCAAATATAGCCACTGGGAGTACACAATCCCCCCCAAAGAATGGCCACATAGTCACACACATACACACACACACATACACACGCACACACGCCTGCACACCTCAATCTCACACCTCAGTCACTACCACCACTCTCCCATCACACAAATTCAGGCACTGAAGTCACACATATCTAGTCACTCACACACACACACACACACACACACACACACACACCTCTAAATACACACTCTCTGAAAGATACATAGACACAGGCATAAACCTACACATGACACAAACTCCCATACTTCTACCCTTGTTGCCATGCCTACCTGGTCACCCACACCTAGACACGTACACATAATTACATGATCCAGAGAACAGATAGATACCCCCCCATCATGCCTACCCAGGCTCTGGAAGGAGCTGTGAGAAGTGTTAAGGACAGCACGTGAGGGGAGTAACTGTTCCCTGCAAAGATGCTAGAAGGTAAGGAAATGCACTCTCTTCCCAAATAATAGGCAACAATTTTGTAAGAATGGTGAAGAGTGATCTTCACTCTCCTCTTTTAATAAGATCTCAAGCAAAACACAGTATGTGTTGTCTTATTCTACTACATCCCCCAACCTGTATCAGAGTATAATCAAAAAGCCATGGGAAAAATGGTGAAAATAGTACTAGCCACTGATTTGAAAAAAGCAGTGTTGCTTAAAGAATAGAGTGCTAAACTTGGAAGCAGAAAGGTTTGGATTCAAATCTGCCTTTGACATTTATCAGCTATGTGACCCTGAGTAAGTCATCTAGCAGGCATAGTACATAGAGTACCAGGTCAGGAAGACTCATCTTCCTGAGTTTAAATTCAGCATTGGATACTTAATAGTTATGTGACCCCAGGCAAGTCACTTAACTCTATTTGCCTCAGTTTCCTCATCTAGAAAATGAGCTGGAGAAGAAAATGGCGAATCACTCCAGAATCTTTGTCAAGAAAATCTCCAATGGGATCACAAAGAGTTGAACACAACTGAAAATGACTGAACAGGTCAGACGTACCTCAGTTTCCCTGTCTGTAAAATGAAAAAATTTCATTTGATGACTTCTAAGGCATCTTTCAGCTTTAAATCAATTATCCTAACTGAAAATCACAGGTCTAAAACTAGATGGGGCTTTCAAGACTTTAACTGCATAATTTTGTATATGAGGGAACTGAGATTTAGAATGCTTAAGCATCCTGCTGAAAATCATTCAGGTAGTAAGAAGTAGAGGCAGAATTCCCACCTGGGGCTCTATGACTCCAAACTCATCACCCAGTCCTCCCTAAATGATCTTTAGGTAAACCTTCTAGAATTCTCCAATTCTCTGCTCTAAATTATCAAAGGCTTGAAATCCAAAGGAATATTTAGAGATCATCTACTACAAAGCAGAGGGGTGTTGGTGTTGGTAGGTGTTGAACTTGTTTTTCTTTCTTTTTTAATATTCTGAAAACTGTATTTCAATATAATTGGTTTTCTTTGTAATCTCATGTCTTGTTTTATGCATTTAATTTTTTTTCTGAGAAAGGTTCCATAATCTTGAATCAAATGCCAAAAGGGTCCATAACACATCATCTGCATCATCATCACCATCATCATTCATATTTATATAATGGGTTTTCTCATTAGATCTTCACAAGTCTATGAAGTGGCTGTTATTATTATCCTCATTTTACAGATGAAAAAACGTAGTCTGAATTATTTGCTCATGGTCACACAGCTAGCAAGTATAGGTTTTTCTGACTCAAAATCTAGCATTCTATTTACTATACCATGTATCTATTGGCAATTCGATATTGTGTATTTATGTTTGCATGGAGTGGGGATGGGGTAAGAGTAGGGCTGTATATATGATTATAGATATAAATATATCCACATGAAAGGACTAAAACAGACTTGTTAATCTGTTGCTATATGGTTCTGATGATTAATTCAGAACCGTGTGTCTGTGGACCAGCAAGTGGGAGGATATCTTTAGTGAGCATGAAATTGTTAAATCCCTATATAGGAATCCCAGATATGTAGGAACACAAGATATGTGACTAGAACTCTAGTTAATGATCTACGGGACCTTAGTCATTTTCCTTCTCAGCATCAGTTCTTCTTTCATAAAATGAAAAATTTGGACTTGATGTTTTGCTCTAATGTTCTCCAAGCCTCTGTTTCTTTCTAGCTTTTGCCTTACCACATTCTAAAGTGCAGGGGGAATGTGACTGGAATATATTCCCACTAACTCTTAGATTCTTTAATATCTTTCAAAGGTATGACACCTCTTAACAGAATCTATTTTAGATCCCCCGAGTTATCAGGGTTCTTTCTTTCTAAATCATTTTTAATACATGTGTATTTATATGTATGTATGCATGTGTATGTATATATACATACATATATATATACCTACTCATAAATATACATATTCACATGCACACTTATGTGCTCCATGTTAGATCCCCATTCCCAAGGTAACTTTGCACAGTTAGTTCCTTGAGAGCAGAGACTGTTGTGTAATCCCAGGGCCCAACACATAGTAGGTGCTTAAAGAAGATTAGATGAATTGTAAACAACTTTGAAAAACTATAATCAATCTTAGTTTACAGAAGACTGATGATAAAGTATGCTATCCACCTCATAACAGAGAGGGGATGGCTTCAGGGTACAATATGCTATACATTTTTGGACCTGGCCCATGGAGGAGTTTGTTTAGTTTGACCATGTGTATTTGTTACAAGAGGATTTTTCTCCTTAATGTCAAGAGAGGAGGAGTAGAAAGGAGAGAAAATAAATACTTGTTAATTTGAAGGGGAAAGATTCTAGGCAAAAGAAAGGAAGAAAGGAATGCAGGGTGGGAGGAAAAGAAGGGAAGAAGGAAAGGCTTTTTGGTTTGGGGAAAAATTAAAAATAAAGAGCACAGGAAAGGTCATTTGAGACTTGGGCTAATGAGGATGTGAAGTCTGTGGACAGAATAGCCTTCTCAGAGTTAACTGGGTTAAGCCCTAGGGACCTTTGGAAGGGAATCCAGTAGGAACTCTCCCTGGAAGAGAAGCTCTGATAATAGGCCTTTGACTATGAAAGCCTGAACTTCTTTAGAGAACTTCTGCCTACCCAGACCACTGACATCTCTTAAACCCACTTGAGTTATAAGCTCTGTTAGTTTCCTCATCTGAAAATTTGGTATAGTATTCCTATTACCTTATTTTGAAATACAAATAACATAAATAAAGTAACATGTGAATAACAGCTATTACTATCCACTTAGCTGTTAATGCTCCATTCCTTCTCAAATTATCTCTTATTTTCTTAACTGTTTACAAGTTGTATTCACAGATAGAATGTAAGTTCCTTGAAGCCAGGGAGTATTTTTCATTTTTAAACTTGTGTCATCTTGGGGTTTAACAGGCTAGGACCATACCTTAAACACAAATCACTCTGGCTCTCATAAATTGACCAACAATAAACAGGTCCCAAGCCAAACCCTATTTGGTCACTGCTTGGGCCCTAAGGGACTCAGAGTGAATATAAATAGCTATTGTTTCTGCTTTGTTCAGAAACCCTGAAGATCTTTCCCTCTTAGACACACACACACACACACACACACACACACACACATACACAAAGAGAGAGAGAAGACAGGGGGAGAGAGAGAGGGAGAGAGAGAGAGAGAGAGAGAGAGAGAGAGAGAGAGAGAGAGAGAGAGAGA